>JABXWE010014646.1:0-18015 GCA_014611495.1 Limonius californicus | reverse complement strand
AAAGTTCATAAAAAATGGAAACTTCCTAGACATGAACTATTTTTAATAACTATTTAATTACTTAAGGTAAAACATCAATTATTGTCGTTTTGATGTACGTATGAGTTTCCAGCCTGCAGATAACCGCTGCAAACGCTTGTGCGATCATCCGCTATTATAAATAGCAAATACACTAATACAAATTTACATTTACATAAAACCCCCACAAATTCATGGTGTAGTAAATATCCAAACCATACTCGCTTTTTGTCAATACACCAACCAATTTTTTTCTTTTAGATAAACATCGTATTTCACTGTGCAGCCTCACTGAATATGGATGCAAAGATGAAAGACGCCGTTGATACGAATGTCCGAGGGTTAAAGGAGCTACTCGATCTGTGCCACGAAATGCTTTACTTAAAATCAATGGTATTCGTATCGACAGCTTATTCAAATTGCACGCAATACGACATAGAAGAAAAAATTTATAAACCGCCGATTCAGGCATCGACGCTCATGAACCTTACTGAAGAAATGGCCGACAACGTCTTGGATAACATAACACCAGGGTTCGTTTTCAAGTATTCAAAGAAATTTGACTGTTTTGCTTTAATTTTATTGCTTCTGAAAATGTATTAATAATTATTTCCAGGAAGCGAATACTAATGATCTCTAAAAACACAAAAAATATTTATCTTAACTATATCTGAAAATTCTGTCTACTTTCAGAAAATTTTCTAGTAGTAGCCAAACTACACAAGACGCGATTTATTTTGTTCCTTCTTAATTGTGTTGAAAACTGGAAGGCATTCGACAGGCACGGTTTACTATGATTCAAAATTGCTTACTAATTTTACTATTATCACACTAGATGATACATTTCCATTTATATATATTTTCCTTAGCAAAATGGGTTGGTTGTAAACAAACGTGTGTTTTTGTTTAAATCACTCGGTTTATAACATTCAATACAATAATTATTGTTTAAGAGTTATTAAAGTAAACTTCAATTGATACAGTTATTTTTAAATATAGAACATCAAATGTTTACTTCTGAATGCATACCTTAATATTCGCAGTGGCACGGATCATCCCATAAGTTTCTTAATGTTTTTTGCAACCGGTAAAAGTAGGCGTTTGAAATACTTGATAAATCATGATGGATTTAGTCCCAGTTCTTTTAAGATGTTGAATAAATAAAGCTGCACAGGCTACTTAAACGCACCTATCGCTACACTGGAGTTTTTGTTGCATATTGTAACGTTAGGGACACTGCTGCGATTAATGTTGGCTATTTTTCTTTATTGTTGTTACCCTTTTATCGCCAAATCTAGCGTAGCTGGCTTCGTAGAGAGTTCCTGCAGGTGCAGCCGGAATACTTCAAAGCACAATTAGCAGGGGAAAGCCCGTAAGCAGCCGAGATCCCCAAGGTAAAAAGGTAAGGCATTTGTGAAAAATGTATGTCGCTTGACAGATACATCAAGAATAATCCTAAGTGCAACTTACTTGGCTTTCATAAGCCAAACAGTGGATGCTGGATGGTTGAAACCTACTCAATTTTTGTTCCACACTATTCTTTATTAACATTAAATTCAATACTTGCTTAGATGCGAAGCAAAAACCCCAATATAGTGATAGCTAGACGCCCTCAAGGCCGCCCGTGCTTTAACATTTATTAAATATTTTTGAAGAGCTTGTGTAGAATCCATCCATCTATCAAATAATTCAAATAATCACTTTCAGTAAGTGTGGAAGACTAGAAAGGTCAATATAATTCCGGACTTTGTCGGTTTCATTAGACATTATTAGTGTTCTAGAATAAATAATAACTGCAGCAGCATTAATTTGTTTTAACCTTTTAATAGCATGGTAGGTAAATGGCCAAACATCTACTGTTACACCAAGGCCGTTGCGGAAAATGTGTTTTTTAATAGGATTGGAAACTTACCTGCAGGTGTGTTTAGACCATCAATTGGTAAGTTCACTTTTATTTAACAATTTATTTTCAATGAGCTGTAAAGTCATACCCGTATAGTGAAAACCAAAAAATCAAAGATAATAATGCACTCTAATATGCAATCCGTTCGGCACCCAACCAAAAACCCACCCTTATTCAAATAAACTAAAAGAAAATGTCAAGCTAGTGCAGATTAGTAATCACAAATAAAATTCTCTCGAAGATATAGTAGTAAACGTACAATAAAAATTTGCAAAATGTATCCAGTGGCGGCTCGCGGGTAAAAAATAGGTGAAGTGCTATTATAATAACCCTTATAATAAGAAATAGAAAAAATTTGTCACTGCTTTCGTCGTGTCCGCGAAACGCTAATTCTTGCTTGCTTAAATACAAAACTGCATCAATAACTGTTTGGAGGAAAAGTCTATTTAATCGAACATTTTCATTAAATTGTGCTTTAAAAAGTCTCGCGTTTTCTTTTAAAGCATCGCCTATGATGTTCTGATTTTTCTCAAAATTCTATGCACATATTAAATGATCTTTATAGTCAGCATGTTTATGTAACGCGCTTGTAATATTTAACAGATCTGCAAATCCCTCCCTGTTCCAGACAGACTGTTTCATACAAAAGAGCAAGCAAGGCCAACAAAATATAATTTTTATAGTATTGGGCTGCTGCATAACCATTTGTATTCGGTGATCCAAGAAATTTTAAACTTAAGATTATATGATTTTCCACTATCTTTTAAGTCTTTTTTTTTTTCGCGGAAATTGTCAAACCAACTGTAGGTCGCCCTTGATTTAAAATGTCTTTTTTATCTTCTTCCTTCCAATACCTGAATGGCGTCTCTAACAAGCTGTACCAGTTCTCCTGGTAATTATCTACATATAAAAGTAAACTTTCCAAAACAGAAGCACACACAATACGAGTACAAAGGCACAACACAATCAACAATAGTAATAGTTACCAATTAACTATAATTCATTAACGAACCAATAAAATAAAAAACCGCAATATGAAGTTCTGCGGTTGCTTGCGAGTGAAAACTTCACTTGCGCGTTTCACCGCGAACCAATTCTAAAAAGTGGCGTAGGCGTTACCATGGCAACGGAGGTATAAGTGCAGAATTAAAATACGCTTGAGACCGAGTCTTCACTACAATTGCTGGAGTTTTGTAGGTAAGGCTTTTTATGGTCGACGCTCGACAGACTGCATTTAAAATTTTAATTTTGGTTTGTTTTCAGTAAGCGTATTGTATCTACGAGTATGTATGCCATAAATAAACGACTCCTAATAGGTGTAATGCCGATAAATAATATGTTATGTAATTTAAATAAATATTCGCAATTGAATTAAAGTTTTAGGTGAAGAGGCACTTCACATACTTCACTTGGCGAGTCGCCACTGGACACATTATGTATCATAGCTGTTTTGTGAAGTTTGATGAGATGTTGGGGTATACATTTATTCAGCATGATTTCCCAAAGTCGAATTCTATTCACTTTATCAAAAGCCTGTTTGTAATCTACGAACGCTATATAAGTAGATAGATTAAAGTCTCCTCTTTTTCCAATCATTTGTGTAATGGTGATGATAGAGTCTGACCAAAATCTGCCTTTTCAAAACCCATGTTATGATTCTGATATTATTGTTTCTGATATTATGTTCAATCGTCTTGTCAGGATAGTGACATAAAATTTATAACAAGTATTAAGTAAACTGATGCCTCTGTAATTATTACAATATTTGCGGTCGCCGCGTTTGAATCTAGATGTTATCATAGCTACTTTCCAGTCCTCTGGTATATGACCAAAACGCCAGCAGGTATTTATGAAGTCTAATAGGTGCATGTGCAAGGCAGCTGGAGCATATTCTATGAGCTCATCATTTATATTGTCCGGTGCCAGGACACTTTTTATTTTTAGCATGGTGGTGAGCTATGAAGAAATCATCTATTGTAATAGGGTCCACATATTCGTTAATGTATGTTGCTGTATGCCGCTTCTACATGTTCTGTTTGTGTCCATAGGTTTTTATAATGATCCTTCATTGATTGTGTGACCTATTTCATTATTATTGAGGTATCGCAATATTTTATAGACCTTATCGTGCCTTCCGTGGGCGTTGTGCTCAATGTCGCTTATATATTTTCTCCAGCGTTCCCGTTTTATTTTCCCTAGCTCTTACTATTACGTTTCTGTGTTGATTTTCCGCTCTAGTTTCGTCTGATTTAGTATTAACAAATTTTAGAGACGCTATTGTTTTGTTGTGTATGTGTCGTTCTATTTCTCTATTCAAAATCTTTAATCTGTTGTTGTTAATTCTTTTTCCTAGAGTTTCTGTAGCAGTTCGGTTTATTAGATGTTTAATCTCTTCCCATTCGTGGTTTATATTTCTGCTAATAGCTTCTTACTGGGTTGGGTGCTTCTCTAATTACCCATGCAGTTTAGGCGATACGCTCCCATGCTTCGCCCTTGATTATTATATCTAGAAGAGGAAGTTGGGGAAGAGCTTCTAGTGATACTGTCGGAGTGCTTCTAAATGCTCTAGTTATACAGAGATAAGCCAATCTTTGAACACTAAGAAGCTGGTTTATTGTTTGTCTTTGATTTCCTTGGGCCACCATACTAGTGAACCATAGAATATTGTCGGTCTTATCACCGTTGTGTAAAGCCAATGGACAATTTTGGGTTTTAATCCCCATTTACTTTCAAAGGTTCATCTTGCCAGCATCAACGTTGTTTTTGCCTTGTTTGTGGTTCTTTGCAAATGTGTGTTCCAGGTCAACTTGGTGTCTAGAGTCATACCCAAGTATTTGACCTCCCCTTGATTTGCAAAGTTTCTCCGAAGAGTTCCAGAGCATTTATGCCTCCGTGGTTTCTCTTCCGAGTGAATGTTAAGAGGCTTGTTTTTGCAGGATTTACTGTAAGGTTTTCCTCGTTACACCATGTCTCGACCTTAGCCAGCACAGTTTGAATTATTTCTGAAATTATATTGCCCCTCTATACGGACGACTATATCATCTGCATAACCAAGGGTAAAGTAGCCTTCGTTATTCAAGTTTGCGAGGAGTTCGTTTATAACCAGATCCCAAAGTAAGGGGATAGTACCCCTCCTTGCGGTCATACCCTGGTTGACGACGCCTCCATCTCTTCGCCGCATGATGTGGCTTGTACTTGTCGACTTTGTAGCATGTTTCTTATCCACCTACATGAGGTGTCGTCAATAACGCGTCTTTTAGCCGCTTGAATCATTGATTCAAAGGAGGTATTATCAAAAGCCCACTGTATATCAAGGAAAGCTCCTAAAGCGATTTCCTTGTTCTGTAAGAAGCGCTCTATCCTGTTAACCAGGGTATGTAGAGCGCTTTCACATGTTTTACCTGGTAGGTAGGCATATGTTGATTTTGATGTAGATGTTTCTCTATGAGAAACCCTTTTATGCCGTTCTACCAGTTTTTCCATCGTTTTCAGAATGAAAGATGATAGACTTATTGGTCTAAATGCCTTAGCTTGGGCGTATGAGTTTTGAACCGGCTTTAGTATAGAGACCTCTTTCACAGGTCGCCAGATTTGAGGTACATGGCCTAGGGCCAAGCTAGTTCGAAATAGCCTGCACTACACTGGTATCAGGACTTGCTTACCTTCTTGTAGCATTAGTGGAAGGATGTAATCAGGTCCGGGAGATTTATATGGTTTGCAGGTGTTGATAGCCCAGTTTATTTTATCGTGGTTGATCACGCAGTTAGCCACCTTCCAATCTTCTCTTGCAGCTCTGTAGAAAGAGTTATTAGAGTTTTGCATAAGATTTGGCTGGGTTATTATACTGATCCTGGAAAGTGACTTTAGAGCAAAAGCTACACAGTCTCCTTGCCAGTAGCAGTATAGTTTTCTGAGGGTTTTTTTGAAGAGCCTATATGGTTTAGGGGCTCTTTAGCCAGGATGCGGTAGAGTGTTGCCCCTTCAGATGTATTCTCAACATCTTGGCTGAGCTTTCTCCACGTATCCCTCTTAGCATTCCTTACCATTTTATTGTATTCGGTAAGGGCTCTGGAGTATTTGTCCCAATCACCTGTTGGTTTTGTTCTATTGAAGAGTTTCCGAGCATTGTTC
Source organism: Limonius californicus (assembly GCA_014611495.1). Taxonomy (NCBI): domain Eukaryota; kingdom Metazoa; phylum Arthropoda; class Insecta; order Coleoptera; family Elateridae; genus Limonius; species Limonius californicus. Next base: position 11,963 of record JABXWE010014646.1, on the reverse strand, counting down.
TTCATTTATCGAGGTCATTGATCCACAACCCCACGTTTTTATTGGTGGTTAGCTGTGTGTTTGCTTGCAAGTAAACTGGACAGTGCAAAAGAAAAGACGGCAGTGCGAGCGATACAACGGTACATGTAAATCATAATTACTAAGATCCAAACTTGAACCCACATTGTTTATCAACTATTACATTCGTGCAATACGATAGGAACTTCTATAGTCATGCAATATACCCCGCGCCTCCATATTGAAACATAATATTTACTTTAATTTAATTAAAATACGATTTGACATTAAATATTTAGAAAGACAGAAATTACAAATATGTTGATGTACTTGCTTGCGCTAATAGCGTAGCGGTAAAATTACGACTTTTTAAGCAGAAAATATGGCGATCACATTTTGGCGAGTTCTAATTCTTTTAAATGCTCCTGGATTTTTTCGCAATGAAATAATGTATCATTTTTAATTTGTAATACTAAATAACTGCAATTTCTAACGAATCCCAAATGCACATTAGAAGGTAATTAGAGAAGAACAAAATCATTTCGAACATTCACTGTTAGGTGGAATACAATTATACGACAATTTTATTAAATTTTAGCAAGAAAAACAATTTTGTTCTTCTACATGTTTTAGTCTCTAGATTTTCCAAATTTTAGTTTCTGTTATACCTCGCTTAAAATATACGCGCTTAGGTTACTTTGGATAAAAGCATGTGCAAATTGGACACCAGAAATATTCAACGTCCTTGCAAGCTATAACAAAAATTTTGACAATAAAAGAAAACAAGGAATAAATCACACAGTGTACGAAATATTTTAGTAATGCCCACGTATTCTGATCCTATACCTGGATGGACTGCTAATGTATACGGTCCTGTGGGAGCGATAATTATGGCTGCATTGGGTGTTCTGAGGGTGTATTTTTGCAAACCTGAAAAAAAAATGGACTGTGTTCCTGCAGACTTCTGTATTAATGCGCTTATCTGTACAGCGTGGGAAATACATCAAAAAAGGTTAGCACTCATGTACACGTGTATAATAGCTTTGTTTTCATTTTCTATTTGCTTTAGTAAAACCTTTTTATTTTAATTAAATAAAACAAAGTTGAGCGCATTACCTTTGTTCTCAGGCAGGTCGGTGAAAAAGATGCTCATCAAGAAATTCCAGTATACAACTATTCAGGAAGATCCGAACGGAACATGACGTGGAAGTTTTTCGTTACTAGCTGTCAAGAGAGTGAATATCCTGCAAGAGATGCTATATGGGCCCCTACCGTAATTTTAACTAATAATAAGCTGTACTTCAATTTCTTATGGTATGTTTTACATATCATTCCGGGATGCATTATAGATATCTATCTTTCTTTGACAGGACGAAAGCTCAGGTAACTTTTTCAGTTTAGCTGTAAGCTAGAAAAGTTTTAAGTAATATATTAACGTAAATAAGGAAATTTTTATTAATTAGGTTTATTGTTCTGTAATCTCTTTTTAATTTTTGGTACTTCTGCATCGACATTTATATTTTCATTTTCTTTGATATATTTCATTAATTCTTTTACTCTTATTTTTAAATTTCATTTTTTGCTTTATTTTACAAGAGCTATATGTAAATCGACGTTTAAGCGAGCCTAATAAAAAAGTAAAAATATTATTTTTACGTAGGAAACTTGTTATATAAAGAATATGTCATTTTAAAATATTTCAGATATCACAGTCTTTAATTCTTCTTCTTCTTTGGGTTGCTTCTCCTATCGGAGGCTAGCAATTAGTCTCATGATTTTTATTTTGGATACTGCAGCTCTGACTAGTTCAGTGGAGGTACAGTTGTACCATTCTCTCAGATTGCGCAACCACAATGTTCTGCGTCTGCCGATGTTCCTCTCACCACGCATCTTTCCTTCTGTGATAAGTTGTAGTAGTCCATATCTCTGTCTACGCATTGCATGTCCCAAATATTTAAAGTATTTAATGATTTAATGGAAATATTAGATAACACACGATAGAAATAAAAACAGCTCCGAAATGTATATTTGTCATAATTAACCTTTAATATTTTGTTTAGAGCTTAGGTGTATATTTACTTAGGTTATTTTTTGTTTTGGAACGCAAATGGGATGTGAGATCATAACACCACAATAATTTACCTTTACTTGAATAAAATAACAATATCCCATAGTTAGAATCATGGCAACTAGATAATTCTCTTGATTTTTACTTTACATTTGTTTTGCTAATTTATATGTTTTTAGCATTAAATCTGGCGTTTCGACTAGCGTACTGAATTGTATTTCACTTGGATTACATCTGGGAATCCATTATGCACGAGTAAACGTTCGGTCAGAAAAATTTTTACTTTTTAAAAAAACAATTGTTGGGTCCACACTGTAACGGTCCGCCCACGTGGTGGACGGTTGCCTGGTTTTAGCCAAGAGCCAGACGTTCGCAATAACATGCGGAGAGACTTTAATGGTTATAACAGGATTTATTCTATTTAAATGTTACAATTAATAGCAAAATATCTATGATTCTGGTGTTATAATAAAAATAATAATATATTCAAAATCCTGGACGGTACGCCACTGGACTGACTCAGGTCGGGTCACTGGCCAAGTAAGTTGCGTTCCAGCTGTGGGCCGCGCGCAGCATGTGTGTCCAGTATTTACATAAACAAATAAAATATGTTGCTATCTGACAGTTAGTTTAAATACGTGTAACAGCATGTATTTCGAAATTATTAATCTGAACTTTTGTAGTGTTCACACATTGATTAATATAACTTATCAATGAACGTTTTGTTAAATGCAGCTGCTGGGAAATGTTCTTGGATTCGTAATTTCGCTGGGGAATGAATTTAAATGTTTCGTAGGATATTGTAACAATAAATCATTACTGTACGGCGAGTATTTGAAATTGTTAATGCCTAATTTTTAAAATACGCACAATCTAGCCTGACCGACTATAACGTATTGTTAAATTAGTTCGGAAATTCCCAATTACGGGAAAATAGGAAAATCAAACGTCAAATTAGCCTGGCCAGACCGGCTTATAAGATCTCCAATCTCTTATTTCTCTGGTCCGTTAACCTGATTGACACTAACTGGCATAATCAATCAAGGTAACCCCAACGACGAAGTTTTCCACAAAAAGGAATAATGCGACACCGTGCATGTATGCGGATTGTATGGAATTCTCCAACGGACTGAGAATATTTTGACACCTCAATTTCGGTTTGCTTTCTTCTCTGGCGGACTGGTAATTCAATTCTCGGTGGACTTCCTCCTCGGATGGAGCTCGACTCCTAATTAACCAATTTTGTGCGAGGATCCTGTATGTATAGGATTCCCTTTCTCCGCGCGTTTCTCCGGAGTGTGTTCGAACGCGATGATGAGTGCATACGTGAAAACAATTTAGAACTTCACTTGCACTGCCGCAGACGCCTCTTTTCGGAACTAAAGCGACCTAGCATTTAATTCTCAAATGCTGGAACGGTTGCTTCCCGAATTCTGCTTTACAACACAATTAACTGTAAATAAACAACAACAAACTGAGGTCATTATTGCATAGTACGCATACCCCAAATAAAATTTAGAAGGTTGTTGGTAGTATAAATTAAGATAATTCTCTATTGAATTGTGAGTTACCTAATATTTCCATTACTCCTTCAACGCATGTATAATCAGCGTCACCTTTTATGCACTAGTAAAAACTCGGAAAGATACTTTTTTTAAAACTATCGAATTTCTTTTATTTAAATTCTATTCACAGAAAAAAATTATTTTAAAGTTTAAGATAAATAAAAGAAAAACTCAGAAAATATTACCCAAAAACATATTTGTTCTAGATTTAAATCAAACATTAAATATAAAAATTATTTTTAAATTAATTTAAATTTTGGAATTTTTAATTTTTATATTGAAAACAATCATGTAATTTTTACTTGTTCAGTTGCCTCAAACAATGTTTCCTACATGTATGTCGCCAGTCGTACTGCCCGTAGGTTGCCAATTTCCTGGCGGTAATACATTGTTTACTATGGTTCTTGACATCGAGATCCGGCTCTCACAGTCAACCTAAAATGTCATATAGTAATTTCCTATAACTGACAATAGCATCCCATGCAACAAGTATATAATGAATATTTTCACGCACATTTCGCCGAAACTGGACAACAATATTGTTGACACTCTAAACTCTTCCTTGCGTGTAGAACGCCTATCAGATTTTAAATATTATTTTGCGGAACAAGCGGTTATAAAGTATCAATTAATTTGAAATTAATTGAAATCAGTCGCAGATAAATCTGCACCCGCCTGGGTGCCACAGTGATTTTTGTGTATAAATTCGTCCTACACAACAAAATCGACTGTGTCGCGGGCGATAACTTAAAGATTCGCCGGGCACCCCGAAACCACGTATTTTACGATTCTCACAATTGTAGGCTCTATAAAATTGAAGAACGTAACGCTAATCGAATTACTTTGGAACTAGAAGCTTCCTTTCAATGGCTTCTTTTTTCACTTCTGCAAAGTAGAAATTACTACTTCACAAGAGGATTTCACAGCGACCTAGTAGGTGGCGAGATTACCAAAATATCAAAATTAAACGTTTCCCACTTATTGTTCCTACCGTTTTCTAGTGACGTAACGCGCTGAATGCCACTACAATTTCGCGAAATCGGTCTCAATTGTCAATGAATTCTTATGAGAAATGTGCATCATTCAATCTAAAGTGAATCACATTTAAATGCAATATTCTTTTAGTTACTCCATTTTATTGTTATATTATGCACACTTTCAAAATTTCGATTTTTTAATCATAAATATTACGACATAATTTGCTGACTTTTTAATTAAGTTTATGGTTTCAGTTAAGCTACAAAGGCGGTCGTGGGCTACAGGTTAGCGCGTTAGACTTCTGCGCTGGAGGTGCTGGGTGCAATTCCCAGTATCGTAACATCGGATCGTTAACGACCCTTCTCCCTGGCAAGATAAATACAAATCAGCGAGGTATTCTGCCTAGTAAATCGTCCATACAGGAGACGTGTTTACACTTTCCGTGGTTCGGAGCGTACGTTATGCTGTAGGTCCTCTACATCTGCGGCACTTTAGACGCGCAACACAGGCATATGAGAAAAGGTCGCTAAGTCTCGAATGAGATAAAGCACACTAAGAAGAAGCTACAAAAAAATAATATCAAAATTTATAATCTACAACATTTACCAAAATTAACTTTGGAGAACGTTCAAATTACAGGTTATGTGATATATCATGATGTGACTTAAGACACGAAGGTCAACTTGATCTTGAATCCGATCTAGTATTATGATAATTGATAAAGATGTTTATGAAATTCTTTCAGAGAAACGGCCAGTAAAAGTGCCATTTATAAATTCTCATAGATAGCTAGCAACAAGTGGTTGAAATATTTAAATGCAAACTGGCCACTGCTTCCATGGGAAAGTACTGTAAATATTTTAGCGGACAACCATTCGGTACAAAACTCGCGAATGCATATATCTCCCTCAACAGGAAACGGTCGTTCATGGATGTATGACGATCGATAAGAATTCGCACGCTAAGTAAAACAGAAATCATCGCATAATGGCACCATCACATTGGCAACTACGCTGGGTGCCCTTTTTACCCTCATTGACGATATTTTTATACAATTTGGTGTCACACTGTAGCAGTTTTGTATTGCCAGAATATCATATTGTATAATTAAAATATATACACAGGGTGCCATGTGGGCGCTAGCTATAGCGGGTGTCACACTATGCAAAACGTATGTGTATATACATATATATATATATATATATATATATATATATATATATATTTAACTTCAATAATATAGTTTCTTATATAACAAATTGAACAAGTTGGTTAATTTTTAATTCTATACCATTTTCCGTAAAAAAACAAAGTGAAAGCAAAGGTTTATTTCGTAAAACGTTCTGTGTGTTTGTAATAAATATTTTTATGCAATTTGAGGTCGGAGTTGCCATGCTATTTTATTTAATTCGTCACCGTACTTTATGGAGTTTTAATCAGGATGTGTGAAAAAATACTCATACAAAGAAATACTAGAATATGGTGGCTTGGTGTCCAGTTTGAAGGCCAACTAGGCTGTTCTGACTTTGTTTTTGCAGAATTTGTATTTACAATTTACTGAGCTTAATTTTCTAGTGAAACTTTTCCTAAATGATAGTCGGATGTGCACCTAATGCTACTTCAAGTAACGAATAAAATTTATTTAATTGCTATAGGAAAATTCAGGTAGAATAAAAAATCAACCACCCTTTAAGTGAAACTTCAATAGCGTACCAAATTAAACTAACAATCTATATACCGGGTGTCCACAGACGTCCCAAACATGGGAAAATAACATAGAAAATGTAAATTTCTTTCAACAATTTTTCCAGCTACCTTTAATTAAGCTATTTAATATTACAAAAATGAGGATTTAGGTATCGGAAAAGCCTAGGGTGTAATCGCAAACTGTGGATTTTTTTGCTTTTCTTTTATATCTAAAATAAGTGTTTTTGTTAATATTAACGATATAAACATATCAATTTATTCTGCACTTTCCTACTCTAGCCGTTACTGAGGTGTTTCGAATTCAGTAACGCTGGACACTTTCCAACCCTCTACATATAGTTTTAAACAATACCCTTCTACATTTTTGCTGTTATGTCTTGGAATACTGTCGTGTGATAGTGGATACTTTTTTTATGAAATATCGCAATACCGATTATCGATACTTGAAAAAGTATCGCTATACCTACAGCGATGCTTTTCCGTTTAGGAATGAAACATTAAATTTTGCGCTTTGGGACGGGCAAAAGGCCACAGTTAAACAAATTTTTTATAACGGCGTGTTTCAGAAACATGTTAAAGATAAAAATATTGCAAGAAGCTTGGAAATTAGATACAGTAATGAATATTGTATTGTGAACATGCTCAATGTGAAAAGGATAAACAGCTTACCATACAGCCTCCGGATTTTGCGTTTAACCCAATTCAAACATTCCTACATAGTATCTAAAATGGTCTACAGGTTTAGGAATTGAAATTAGCTATTTAATTTGATTTTTTAGAGTGTTCCAGCAAAATTGTATCACTAAGTTGATACCAGCAAACACGATAATTAAAAAAGTATCGCGATACTAATACTGGATACTTTTTTGAAAATGTATGCAATAATCGATATTCAAAAACTATCATGATATTTCCGACCACTGATCTGTAATAATACAGATCTTCAGTCTCCACGCCAGTTAACGTGTTGCCTAACGCAAATGAATCTTTCACGTCCAGGGCAATAAGTTGGCCTCGTATAATATCCTTATAGTTTCTGTAGACAGCTGAGTCTCCGTAACTGCTTAAAGTCTCCGAGTAAAAATATGCGAAATGCTTTTCCGAACTCGTATACGAATATGCTTCATGGGTTGTGTACCTTTTGTAATTACTTCTAGTCCAATAGATTCCATAAATTCGATGATTAACAGGTATTGTGGTAACACTTCAACTGACATTATTCAACTTTGAGCTCGTTATAAAACCTAATTAAATTATACAAATGACTTCATACGATTCTTCAGTTGATAATATTCGTTTTAATATCCTAAAGCTATTTAATTATACATCGGAAGATTTGACAACTGAAAAGGAAAACAGGAAGTTTTATAATTGACAAAAAAGGTTTATTTATTAATCTATACCACGAAATAAGCTTTTGATATGTCAATGGCGTTGCATCCATTTTTCATATCAGTGATTGAAGAAGAAGAAGAAAGTTGTGAAATTCCATTTCGACTGTTTTCTCTTGCGCAAGAATCCTACAGAGTTTGAATTGAAGTAAATGTCGATTTACTCAATGCTATACCATTTGTTTTTTATTTTTCAATTACCTTGGTTTCATTGATCTTAAGTTACGTACAAAAAGTAAAGATAATATTTCTTACGCTAGTGACTACTGGCCACAATTGAATTTCCAGTTAGCGACCAGTTATCTCTAGGACTAGTCGGCCTCTGTATCGTTTATCCGAGACCGTGATTATTTTGTTATAATGCAACACGTACAACTAGGCACAAACTAAATCTTTTAATTCAGGCGTTATAAATAAATTTTTCCTTCATAGCTGCATCGTTAATTTTTACAATTTTTAGATTGAAGAAGGCCTACGAAAAGATCGTCAAGTTTATCCAAGTGTTGAGTTTCTTCACAACAAGAGACTGGAACATTATAAACAAAAATATTTACAGCTTGTGGGACCGCCTAAAAGAAACCGACAGAAAATTATTTCCTTTTAACATGGATGTAATCGACAACAAGAAATACTTAGAGAATGTTTGCCTTGGATTAAAATTGTACATATTGAAGGAAAGCTTAGATAACCTTGAAGCTGAAAAGAAACGTAAACGAAGGTATAATACATATTCATCTTATTATACAGGTAATGGTAAAATAATTTTATTTTTAGATTGGTCGTAATTCACAAAACTGTTAAGACAGCTTTTCGAGTGTTGCTACTACTGTGCTTGTATAAATTTATTAGAATATTTGTATAAATAGTAAATGCAGTTGTATAATGCAAGAATTTGGTTAGTCATAATAAAAGGTGTAAAGTTAATACTGTCTCTAAATCGCTTGCATTTTATAACCACATAAAAAATCAAGTATGCATGAAACGCTTATAATATACAGCCGAACTTTTGTATAGCGAATATCTCCATTTAACTAAATTTTTCAAGAATCCTGATAATGAAGGCACTTTTAACGTTATTTTGACCTCTTATATCGAACATTCCAATATCTATTTAAGGAATGTTTTCTAGCTTCAAAATTTGAAAACGAACTCCTTTTGCCATTCTTTCTTTCTTCTTTTTTTTTATTAGTCCGCAACATCCCACTGTTGGGCAAAGGCCTCCCCCATTTTCCATTAGAAATAACAAAACGGTATTGTACATTTCAACGTCAGATATATTGTGCCTTTCTTGGAAATTGTAACTTACTTCGAGAGAATTTGTGCATTCCCTAGTCAGTAATGTATACACCTAGGTTTATTATAGCTTATGCATACCATTTCACAAATTTAGTTTGCTGTTGTATTTGCATTCTTGCATAGTATACTCGTACCACTAAAATCATAAAATGCCAAAAATACTAAGTAAAAATTGTTTAAGTGCGAAAAGATAAAGCTCTTGATGACATCGACAATGGCAGAATCTTCGAATCTTTCCAACAAATATGACAATACAGCAACATACAACCAATGGACCAAGGTGTAATAAAAAAATATCAAGAGGGCATTCTTAAACTGACTGAGTTGTAGTAAACACTTAGTTGTATTTAACAAATTCAGGCAGTTTTGCCAGCAAATTAAGATTAGGCTTAATATTAATTCAGTTAAACTAAAAACGACTGCTCTTTATTAAATACAATAACGTTTTCACAATAGTTCAGTAAGGTAGTAATTTATTGTTCTATAAACACAATACTTTGGAGTAAACAGTGGCGTTACCAAGTTCCTAGTAATGTGACATCCATAAGAAAATTGTGTTCGCCCACTTGCTCGCCGCCATCTGTTCGCTACCGTTTGCTCGCCACCTTTTGCTCGCTACCGTTTGCTCGCCTACCGGCTGCTCGTGGGTCTCTACGATCGAAAACAAGTTGCTCACGACGCCGATTGCTCACCGGACAGAAGCTCGACAAGCAATTTATTCTTAAAATAAGATATTATCTGTAGGTATTTAGCATATGGTTGGTAATTTTCAGAATCATACATTCCTCTAAGGAATGTTGATAGTAAAAACAGGGTTGCATGTTCCTGTATTTAAATTCGTATAGGGTAATATTTATTTCCTTTTTATTCCTAATAAAATTGACTAGAAGTGTATCTGATTTTTACATTGTACATATATGTTACGGGTAAAGTTAGATTAACGGCTAAACCTAGGATTACCCGAGTAAACTGCGTTCTTCCCACGAGACATGGGTAAAGTCCGAATTACCCGGGTAAACCGCGTTCTACCCGCTGTCGCTTGGTTAGGTAAGGTTATGTTAGGTTAGGTTAGGTTAGGTTAGGTTAGGTTAGGTTAGGTTAGGTCAGAGCTGGGTAAGTATTCGAATACTTAGTAGTTTGAAACCGCGTGCGTGGAAGAAGCAGTTCGCACTTAGACCTAATGATCTGTACGGCCGCGTTGGAAGCAATGGTCCAAAACTGGGAAGTAATGGACTGGGAAACCCTCCGCGATCATATGTACATTAACTTCACACTAGTGGGAGAAGATGCAAGGGCGGACTTGGAAAAAATGAGACTTGGGTGGCATGTAACAAGAGACAGACTACAGATATTTGAGGACACCGTAAACGAAATAATTGGAGTGCAAAGAAATCAAGATTATACACCATCGGAGTTAACAACCCTAATCACCGACGCATGCGACCTAACTTTTACAAAAAGGCAACATAAAAGAAAGAAAAAGGCGATATTTTGGTGGTGTGACGAGGTCAGAGAAAAGAGAAAGGAATGCATCCAAAAAAGAAGGGCCTACACAAGAATTAATGGTAACCGATTAGCTACCCAGTTAGAAAAAGAGGTTAGGAGAAGAGAATATGTAACTCAGAGAGACAGTCTAAAGAAAGCAATCAAACAAGCCAAAAAAGAGGCATGGAGGAAGTTATGCGCCGAGGATGACAATGATATCTGGGGCGAGGCTTACCACATAGTGCGGAAAAGAACTGGAACGTTCCCAAAACTGGACCTTACTGAGGAGGACAGAGTAGCTATTGCCAATGAGTTGTTTCCCGAAAGAGAGATGACAATTTGGAACATGATTGGAAATGGAGAAGCCCCGCCCTTCGAAATGGAAGAATTAATGGAGGCGGTAGGAAAGATGAAATTAGGAAAGGCTCCAGGACCAGACGGGATCCCCTCCATACTAATAAGGAGCCTAGTAAAGGCAAAGCCGGAAGTTCTACTAGAAGTTTATAATAACCTGCTTCGGCATAGATTATTCCCCGTAGAATGGAAGACAGCGTCGCTTACCCTGATTGAAAAGGAAAGGAGGGTAGGACAAACGAGACCAAAATACAGGCCCATTTGCTTGCTGAATACCTTAGGCAAGGTGTTGGAAACCATGTTAAGTAAAAGGATCAATGCAGAACTACAAGAGGGAAATGACCTTTCTGAAAACCAATATGGTTTCAGAGCAGGCAAATCAACAGACGACGCTATGAGAAGGGTTTTGATCATAGCAGAAAGAGCCAACGAAGGTAGCTATGGGAATAGGGACTACTGCGTCATGGTAACCCTTGATGTTAGAAATGCATTTAACTCCGCAAACTGGAGAATCATACTACAAGAAATACAAGCGAGGGGAATAAGCGACTACCTGGTCGAAATGATAGCCAGCTACCTCACGGACAGAAGATTAATTATAGCGGAAAATAGGGAAATAAATCTTTCAAGTGGAGTACCGCAGGGGTCAGTCCTGGGTCCGCTCCTGTGGAATATTTTATACGATGGAGTCCTAAGAATTGAAATGCCTGAGGGAACCCATCTAATCGCGTATGCGGATGACTTGGCGGTTATCTGTACGGCAAGAAGAGTAGAAGAGCTGAAGGCCAACATCGATTATGCTATCCGAATTATAAACAACTGGATGAAAGAAAATGATCTGCAGTTGGAACCCACCAAAACTGAAGCGGTGGTGTTGACGGGGCGCAGGATCCTGAATGAAATGGAAATTATTGTAGAAGGGAGCAGAAGACATACGGCGGAAAAAATTAAATACCTTGGGGTGTACTTCAATAGAAATGCCACGATGACCTGTCATGTAGTAGAAAGCGTGAAGAAAGCAGAAAGGACGGCGGCGGCTCTCGCGAGAATTATGCCAAGAACAGGCGGAGCTGGCACAGGGAGCAGAAGAGTGTTGGCCTCGGTGGTACATTCAGTCCTGCT
>JABXWE010014645.1:0-20379 GCA_014611495.1 Limonius californicus | reverse complement strand
ATCAAAATCTGTTAATAAAATAATAATAAGCAATAAATAAAATCTAACCTCCAAATATGAGACTTTTATACAAACTCAAAATAACTTATTTTAAACAGTTATATACATAAATAAATGTATACAAAACCCTTCCTCTTATAAGACATGAACTATTAACAATAATAATAAATCTTAAATTCTTAAATTAACCTTGACATAAGCAATTTTATAATGTTTATATGACAATATTAAACATATCAACTTTACAAGACCCCAACATTACCCTGGACACCTTAATTCATCATCAAAATGGAAAATAGACGTCTTCGCAACTGTTCACTCACAACTTTCCACTGAAAACACCGTTCCAACCTACACAGAGTACATCGTAGAATATTACAAAAGCTCGGAATATACCTTTTTATGTTATATAGTTTAAATTTATGAAATATGATAACAATAACCTCCTACATAGCATGTTTTAGATTACAAATAAGCTAATTAATATTAATTTTAGACATAATTTGGATTATTAACAGTAAAAACAGTATCCTTTCAACATGATCGAAGTATCACGTAGGCAAAATAGATTACATAGGGTAAATAACACAGCAATATATATTTTATTTTTATATTTTTATAAATCTAGTTATTTGGCGTTTAGTATTTATGTACTAGCTTTACTAGTTTACATTTCACCCCCCATATCGTATACTATAAATACGAGGGTGGTATTGTCAAGATGAAATTAAAAATAATATATACAGTTCCGATCAACAAAGCTCCAAAACATATTATAAAACTATGATTCATCGGTCTGCAAATTATTCTTCAGCACCTTCTTTATCTTGCGCATTTGCAGAATATTTCTTGGTACTGTTTCAGCTGTAGCATGAGATGTAAGTTAGTAGATGATATTTGCAATGGAAACAGCACGTGCATGGGACGTGGTTTGGCTTAATAAAAATTACTTTTTTCACGAACGCGTTTGTCCGATGAGTTCAAAAGGTAGTAGTAGTACACTCTTGTAATAATCAATTGGAAATATGTTTCTATCAAATCGATGGCAATAGCTTTCCAGCAGATTTGACCTTTTCGGCAGATTTGATCTATTTAGCAGATTTTACAAACACCTCCTAAGTTGTTAGGAAAATTTCTATTTTTTTGATCGTTGTTTTGTACACATAACGGTAAACCCACATTACATCGGTGGTTATAAATCGACTTCGTTATATTCGTCTCAAAATGATCCAAATACTAATTTTCTATCAATTCAGTTAATTATTTGCAAAAATGGTACTCATATTCCGGATAGCTTGTCCAGATCTAATTCTTCTTTAAAGCTATGTATAATAAACAATCGGAGGTTGTTACAGTGTTTGTTGGAGAAATCTTTCATTGATAATCCTCCAACACCATATCACCATATCATCAATATAAAATTGAATATTGAAACCCATTTATTTCACATAAACATAGAAATAGTTTTATTTAAAATATTGTATACATATAACTACTTGAAAGAGTATAAGCGATATATAATGTGAAGAACAGGAAACGGCAAAATTCGAGTCAAAATAATAGGCGAAAACGTGACTCTCTGTTTTTTATATACCAGCGAATACGGCAGATATCTGCATTTAATTTATTTAATCTTATTCAATTTTTACGGCCGCACCTATCAAGTTTTAAATTCACAACAATTGAAGTGATGCATAAAGCAATTTACACCATACATATTTTTAAATACAGTAGTATCCAAGGAATTTGGACAACCGAATAATACAAATTTTACAGCAAAACAATTTTCACCTGCCTGTTAAATATTAAGTCATATTTCAACATCGATCATAATTATACTAAACTTAATCAACATTAGTAACATTCATTTTATGTATTACACATTTGCACTTTTTGGATATGTTAAAATGTAGGACATTGTTACAGAGTTGTGTTAAATCATTATATCCAACGCTTTAAAGAACTGCAGTGCAAAAATATACAGGAAATCGCCGTAACTAACAGTTATTAAGTAATCTAGTAACTATGAAGGTGCCCATTGTGTTTTAAACGGAAAAGATTATGTACGTATGAATGGAAACAGATTATTCATTTCCATATCAGCGATTCCGAGTACATACCTTGACACCTCTCGCAAAAACATCCTACGCAAGAGCAGTAAGTGAGAACCAGTCGTGCATGTGTGTGTACAGTTTCTAAAAACAGAGCAAAAGTGCAAAGCAAATCTTCCCAGGGGCTTGCAGAATTGCAATGACACGCAGATAAAGCGGCGCCGGCTCCGTTACGCGACGTTTGAGCATTTCAGACGCACTCTTTGACATTAAACACGCAAAACTGCAAAATATCGCGTTACACCACTATGTACAACACAGAGACGTACAGTCCTGACGTGCGGTAATTAAAAATCTAATCCATTTTTCATAGTTCGGTACCAATTACAGCTGCACCAATCACGAAACTCTGACAGTGAGCTTTCCCGTTTTATGTAGAAAAGAATCGATTTAGAAAAACTCTGCTTAATGTTACAGTCAGAGTATTTTCGAATTTAAAATAAACGCAACTTTAATAAGAGCGAGGGCGGCTAGGTGGTTTTAATAAGATTGGCATAAACTGCCCCAACATTAAAAGCTTTCATATTATGAAAAAAGCCCCAACACAAAGCGACCTGCTTTTTACTCAGATCTCTAGCTTTAGCATTAAAGCACCTGGAATTTCTAACAATTCCTAACTTAAAGCTGATTTATTTAAAGACCATTAACCCAATTTACTTTAAATTTAAGCAATTTATTGGCTGTTAAACATTAGAATTTTTATTTTGCTTAAATTTTTTGTGATGATAATGGTATTAAAAGCTCACAAAGTGGTTTGCTATTAAGGGTGTTACATGACGTGAGGTCGCTACTTCGTGTACATAAACTTTAGACCACATATAATTAAAAATTCTAATAAAGTTATGGCCTAAAGTAAACCGTTTTCAAAATACAGAGTGTTAAATTGTTATTTATTAAATAATTACAATTTCAGAAAAGCCAATATTTATTTGTATTTTAGCTGTCCCATGTCGTGAGATCACACCAGAATCTCGAAGAAAGCGATAGAATGGAGGAAAGGAGAAAAAGAAGTCTATGAAACGAATGGTATCAGAGTATACAAAAATCCGTACAGTATTGGCAAATACAGGACGGATAGAAGCTGAACAGAATCCAATGAGAGAAAAAATATATCAAACGCAAAAAGACTCAAATAAGGGGAATGAAACCAAAAGACACAAAATATATTATATAAGTGTGAAAAGTATAACTAATAGCTATGGCTACATACAGGGTGTCCCAAAAGGTATCGTCATAAATTTATGGGCTTGTTAATTATGGATTTTTGAGTCTAAAATTCCAATAAACTAATGTTCTATTATCAGTGGGTTACCGAGTTATCGATAAATTCATTTATTTTTATACGTAGTAGTGGTACGCCAAAAACAAATGCTGAATGAAAATGGAAAAATTTACTAGACGTGAATATTCGAGAGAGTACATCGAAATTTTTGTGAATTTGGCAGTGCAAGACATCCTCATAACGTTGGTCGAACTAGAAATGTAAATAATGATTATGCTGTCCTTAATGCTGTGACGATAGATCCATCAACTAGTACATGAAGACTATCGAATCAACTGGGACTTTCCCGAAATAAAATATGGCGTACATTGAAAAGTGAGCGATTGTATCCTTATCATATTCAATCTGTGCAGCATTTGCATCCAGGTGATAATGTTTTACGTCTTCAATGTGCACGATAGATTCTACATTCCATTGCAGACGACCCCAATGTTTTAAGTAAAGTCTTATGGACTGATGAAGCTCAATTTACGAGAAATTATATAAATAACTATCATAATATACACATCTGGGCTGTGGAGAATCCTCACACTATTCGTCGTTCTAATTTCCAGCAACGTTTCAGTGTAAACGTACGGGCGGGTATATTAGGCAATCATATCATTGGCCATACGTTATACAAGACCGTTTCAATGCTCATAGTTACCAATAATTTCTTAGAAAATGTATTCCCTGTACTATAGGAAAACATTCCACTTGATGTGCGTGTAGTAATGTGGTTCCAGCAGGATGGAGCACCCCTTCATTATTCGAATAATGAAAGACTGGCCAAATAATACATTTCCTCGTCGTTGGATTGGACGAGGTGGACCAATTGCGTGACCACCTCGTTCTCCAGATATCACTCAAATGGACTACTACTTCTGGGGTACCGTGAAAGAAAAACTGTATGCGAGCGAAGTTGAAAATCGCGAAGACCTCATTACGGTTAATGACCACTGTAACACGGTTGTTACAGAAGTGGCCGATATCATACGAAATACTTAATCCAGAACGGTTAACTAATGTTAAGAAGTCCATGGTTCGCCGTTGTGAAATGTGTATACTAGAACAATTTTGAACAATTACTCTAAGGTCTGTGGTATTTTAAAAGTGTTAGTGTTAAGTTAATTTATAAAATTTGTAATGTAGCGTTACGGGCCCTTGTGTTGTGTTTTTAGCTTTTATTTATCGTGATTCTTCCTGATCGTCTTAGGTTAGGATCTAGAGTAGTTGAGCTAAATACGTGAAATAAAACACTAGAGCGGTTTTATACTTTTATTATCATCAATCTTAAACTGCAGACAGTGCAATTTAGCTACCTCCGGTATTCACCTGTTCAGGCTAGGAAACTGCAGGAAACCTTAGCCGAGGTAGAGCGCCGTGATCTCAAGTACGCAGATATTTAGATGGGACGTATGGAACCCAATTTCTTTTAACCAACAACGAAAAAGCGCGGAATAGTTAAAGAACTAAGAATACCTGTATCTACAGCCGAGTTTCCTCCAGCGCAATATACAGGGTGGTGAAAGGCTACCTGCAGCTGCTGCCGAGTTTCCTCCAGCGCAATATACAGGGTGGTGAAGGGATACCTGCAGCTGCTGCCGAGTTTCCTCCAGCGCAATATACAGGGTGGTGAAAGGCTACTTGCAGCTGCTGCCGAGTTTCCTCCAGCGCAATATACAGGGTGGTGAAGGGATACCTGCAGCTGCTGCCGAGTTTCCTCCAGCGCAATATACAGGGTGATGAAGAATTGGGTTCTTGTTCTGGTAGTGCTTCCTGACGGTTAAATCAAGGATGATCCCTTATGACAACTTACTTCGGCTTTTATAGGCCAAAAACGGGTGTTGGATCGTGAGAACCCACTGCACGTGCACCCATTTGAAAAACAATTCCACGCTCCATTTAATGTGAGCCCAAGAATATTTAGTTAAAACTCCAATAAATTATATTACTATTAAGAAACAACCGAAATAACTCTCTTCACCTGATCCTCAAGTCCTAATAAATTTGGCATATAATGAACACGTCCATGCGTGGAATTTCACCCATAAGGGTTTAGTTCGGCAAAAAAAGTAATAATTTAGGCAGATTATGGCTACCCTAAACTAACAATTTATCACAAGAACAGACCGCGCTAAAGACAGCTGTTGTGGAAAATCCTACGTACTTGAGATCACTAATTCGAAGTCATATTGTTACCTGCAATAAAATAGCTGGAAGAAAGACGCTGCAAACAACTATTTTAAAAATGGAATTATAACATTCAACTATCGATTGTGTAGTTGTTTTATAATTCCATTCATTGTACATGAAAGTGGATATTTATTTTGTGACTGTTGCCCTCATAAATTAAGTGTACCCGTAAAGGACAGCCCCTTTACAAAAATAAATATGTGTGACGGAACGGCCGTTCCTAAGATCATTGAAGCGTGATTTCCAAACTCCAACTAATATTCATTAGCATTTAGTTACATTTAACATGAAATCTTTATGCGAGTATAGATTAAAAATGAAAATTATGAGCATAATGTCCCAAAGTCCGACTATCGGTAATAATATACATATAATGGCAAATGCGGTCCGCTACAGTAAGTCTAATAAAATAAATGAATTTATCCATAACTCAGTAACCCTTGATAATAGAACATAAGTTTATTTGAATTTTAGACTCAAAAATCCATACTTAACAAGCCCATAAATTTATGACTATATCTATTGGGACACTCTGTATATATTTTTTTAATACAGGGTGTCCCAAGACATGAGGTCACTGCTTCACCTACGTGTAGGAGAGGTGAAAAGAAGTCGAAACTAACGAGTGGTCATTTTCCCTAAATCCACTATTAAAGAAGTTATAGCCTGTTTTAGTTAAATACTGAAGCAGCCGAAACAATAAATGATATTAAGTGGTATTTGATACAAACTGTCTACGTTACTATGGTAATGATATTATTACTTGGATGTCAAACAGTAAAGCACCTTCAAGTTGATTTCTCTACTTGCGATTATTAACAGTGTTGATAACGTTTACTTTTACAACGCGAGAGTACGCAGAAATCCATTACATGTACGGTTTTTGTGATGGAAACTCAGTAGCAGCTGCTAGAGAATATGGGTTTAGATTTCCAAATCGGTGACTACCCGACCGACGAGTTTTCCAATGAGTGCACAACCACCTACGTGAACACGGAACTTTCCCGATACCGTCGACTGAGCGTCCAATGCAGCAAGTACTAGACAATGAGGACAACATACTGCGAGAAATTGATAATAATCTCAGCACGTCTGTCTGTCGTATATCTGCACAAGTTAATGTACCACAAATGCCAGTTTCGAAAACATTAAAACGTCATGGTTTATATCATTCAAAATCGAACCTACGTAACAGAATTTTATTCATGGATGAGGCAACATTTACAAGAAATGGATTACTAAACAGAAAGAACAACTTGGGATTTCGAGAACCCACGCGAAATCACACTGTCCAATTAGCAACATAGGTTTTCAGTGAATATCAGTTGTAGAATTATTGATAATCTGCTCATTGGTCCATTTGCTTTTGAGAACCATTTAACTGCCGACAGATGTTCTCTGGCGATCAAACCTGGTATGCGGTACCAGCACAATGCGCACTTTGCGTTACGTGTAAGACAATGTTTGAATCAACGGTTTGAAGAACTTGTAATTGGTAGAGGAGAACAGCACCCCTGGCCCCCAAGATCTCCGGACTTAACTTGTTTAGATTATTGTTTGTGGGGCCATATGAAAAATATGGTATAACAAACACCATCAGAGACTGTTGAAGATCTTACGAGACGCATTTTTGAGGCAGCAGAACTAATTCGGAATAACAATGATACGTTACGTAGAGCAACCAGATCGCTCTTAAGAAGAGCCAGAATGTGTCTCGAGAGCAACGGTGGCCATTTTGAACAATCTTTATAGTGAATTTAAACTAAAATAAAAATAAATATTGGCTTTTCTGAAATTGTAATTTTTAATAAATGATAATTTAACACTCTGTATTTTGAAAACGGTTTACTTTAGAGCATAGCTTTATAGAAATTTTAAACTATTTTTGTAGTAGTGACCCCACGTAGTGAGACACCCTGTATAGTAACAAAACTCATCGCTACAGCCTTCTGACAATTCTTAGATTCCAAACAATTGCCATACGTGTTATAAATCTGCTATGATACCTGTCATTGCAAAATACGAATTTCAGGAACGTACAATACAAAACTCCTAAGATCGGAGTAAATATGAGAATATAACAACAGTAGCAGAATCAATTGCATATTCATATGCTTTGTTTGCCGAATACTTTAATTATTTTGTCGAGAATTTAGTCTAATATGCAACAACGATATTCCCATTATTACAATTCTGCAAGATTTCTAGTTTTGATCGTTTTTTAACCTTCATATTTGCCATAGCCGAGAACCGCAGTTCGCAAAAGTAATTTGTAGAAAATTGCACCATTCCATTTAATACCTTTTTTGACATACATAAATACTCTCCTTATATTAAATCACGCACAACAAGCGAGCAAGCGTGACCTCTGAATATTTTAATTTTAATATCCTGGCTTTAGAAAAGATATCAATTCATCTTCTTGAAGCGAGAAACCAAACAATGCAGTAAAGGTTTCCACAAGCAGATTTCTTAACTAATCAAAAACAAAAGTTTCCAACGTTGAAAAATGAAAGATTATATTTTTTGCAGAGCCAGTAGATGCCTTCATGCAGACTAGATAATAGTTTATACAGACTTATTTAAAATAATAAAATGCATTTCATATAATTTTGCGAAGGGACGTGAAGATATGAATGCTAGTTCATATATTTGTAACAAACCTGTAAAGAGAATATTATTCAACACAAGAATAGCCCAAGAGAAGTATTTTGCTTATTTTTAAATTATTTTGAGGCGAATACAATCCCAGTTTATAGCAGAAGTACCTACCGAGAAAGTAGCGTATCATCTACTGTAATAGTGTTGATTGAGTTTCTCAATCAACGGTAATAGATAATATTGATAATATATCCCGTATATTTGCTTAGAAAATGTCTAACACCGAATAAGCTACTTCCCTAACTTATCTTTACACCATGGGCTGGGCAGTCCCTCCAAAAAGATTATATTACTGCCTTATTAGTACCTACTAGAACCTTAATAACAGTTGTGATGTCGTTAGTAGGATAAAAGAAGAATTACAGGGACAGCAAAAATATACAGTTCTGAAGGGCAAAATCGTTAAATATATTAGATACATTCCAAAATAAATAAGACTTTAACGGGATAAATATACACTTTATTTATAAAACAGTATCCGAGCATGAAAATGGACGAATATAGAAAATTTGATAAACTAGTGACACGAGCGTTTATCTTAGCAAACACCAGCAAACCGAGGCGGAGGCTTTACAAAATAAACCAACTCCTGAAGAACATTGATCTAATTCAGTTTTGTAACGACCATCAAAAAGTTTTCAAATTAGGGTTGGCTGTGAGTGCCACAAGACATGTCGTAGTTGCCATGTTACGTACCGGCCGTACCTGTGTTTATTCCTCGATTGTAAACACAAGCAAAGTAAAAACTTTTTTCAGATTAAAAAACTAGACTAAAGAGATTCTGATAGATGAATAAATTATTTTAATTTGGCAATTTTTTAAATTGGCATTTATTTATATGTAATTCAATCTCAGACATGCATACAATTTTCGTAGCCCTCACTAATTTGACAACTTTTCGATCACATGTTATAAATATGTAGTCAATTAATCAAAATTAGTAAGCTTGCCAATGGTAATTATAGTAAGATAAGGTCAGTCGGATATTAAAGAAGAATGCTATTTTCCGGAAAAGAAATTTATAGAAATAATCATATTTTCTAAGAGAACGATTTTACTGTAGAACAGCGTGGTTGATGTAGTAGTTAACAGCCAAAAATTGTTTTGATTTTTATTTCATATTCTTTTCAACTTATTCTTCTTCTTCGAGTACTTTGTTTCTTACGACACGTAGCAATCTTTTCTAATATGTTTGTATTAGGCTACCCTGACAAGCATCGAATACTTGGATTCTCTTAGTATTTAATCAATTATTTATATAGTACTTAACTAATATAGCCAATTATACATATATTATACAATATTTATCCCCCATACCCTACAAAATATATCTTATCTTATATTTAAACTTATAACTAATGCATTGTGAGTATTCCATACGAAATAATAATAATTATGCTAGGCGCAGACGAGCGATTATTTGTAGTTCGACAATTGTGTCGCCTGAAAGCAACGACTGCGATTGTAGCTATGTAACGCAGACGAACAACATTTTGAGGCTGCTCTCAAGAGCAAAATACGATTCGATCCTTGATTTGGATGTACATTTTCTTTTCTTTCTGTTGCTTGCTGTGTCCTTACTTTATCATTGAGTGCTCGTTTAAGCGTTCGTTATTGCAACTCTGACATCCAATTTGCAATCGTCATGGCATCGAACTTTTTTGTCGTTGGTAGTAGAGATAGTAAAAATTGTTAACCATCATCACAATCTTCTGTTTTCGATGTTTTTCTTTCAAGAAGTAATATTAAATATTCTTCGAAATTATTGTTGTGCCGTTTCTCAGCTTTTGTATGGGTTTTTGGAGTCGATTCCATAGCGTGTTGTCCAAAATTGTCAGGTTCTGGAGTTTCAGTGCCGTCCTCGTTTTTTTTTCATCACTGGTTGGATCCAAGGATGATGTGGCTTTTCACTGATCGAAAGTTTTTCTTCTTCTTCTTCTCAGCTTATCAGGGTCTACTGCTGGACGTAAGCCTCCTCCATTTATGGAGGGATGTTGGTATTTACAAGGCCGCGCTTGCCATTGCGTGTTGGCCAGGGGAGGATGTAGATATGGATTTGATGTGGGTTTTTTGTAGCATCTAGGGATTTTGGACGTGTAGAATCCCTCGGTGATTTGGAGGTGAGGGAGAAAGCACGGCTCGCTTGGGCAAGGTCGCTTCCTTGAAGTAGGCCTATCTCCGCCGAAATCGCGGAGAGTGTCTACCCGGTACCCCAGATCGAAAGTACCCAACAAAAATTGCAGTTGTTCAAAATACATGTATTTTCGTCCCTTATTAGTCCCATAACCACAAGGTTTGTTTTTCTGCATTGATATTTCCCTTCTGAAGCAGCCTTGCGGCTACTTGCATCTTTCTCGACCTCATTGGCTTTAGAAATGGAATAATAAAATTATTAGTATAAAAATAATGACGTATTTTGTAGATATTTGGCTACAAGAGATTCCTTCGCTTCTCGCCATTACGAATATCTCTTGGGTAAAACAACTGTAGGCTGCATAGTTAAACATACGTGTATAAATATATGGAACTCCCTTTGTGATATAGAGATGTAAGAGAAAACTGAACATGACTGGGTGCAAATAGCGAAAGATTCCACAAATACACATATTTTCCGAACTGTATTGGTGCGATTGACAGTAAACAAATACGCATTATAAACTCAGCTCATTTAAACTACAAAAACTTCTATTGAATTCTACTTCTTGGACTAGTAGATGCCGACTTTAGTGCCATTGATGTTGGGGCATATGGGAAGTCCAGTAATTCGAATATACACACATCAAAATGGTCTAGGGGACAAACGTAAAAAGTATGTTTGCAAGCGTTAATCAAAATGTTTTGTGATTATAGCATACAGAGCTTTATTCTGACAATTTCTAGATCCAGTTTCTTTTTGTTTTTGTAAAACAGTTGTGTTCAGTTGATGACATTTGTATCGAAAAGGTGTTTTTGTTCTTTAGTGTGTATTGAATTAAGATACAAGTTGGGCTTTCTAGTGTCTTAGAATCAATAAAGACGGAAAAACTGCATCTTAGTCGTGATATTCAGTTAAGAGCTGTGGGCATGATACAAGGAGGTGTGACTATTCGAGATGTGGCGGCTGCTGTAAATTCTTGTAAAAGTACCATTGGGCGCTTGTGGCAGCGTTATCAAGAAACTGGTGATGTAAAAGAAAGACATCCTGGCCCCATCAGGAAAACGAATGCTGTACAGGATAGACTTCTTCGAATCCAATGTCTTCGTATCCGAAATCTTACGGCCAACCAGCTAAAAACTGAGCTCCAAAATGTCCATCAAGTGGTAGTCAGTGGTCAAACTGTAAGAAATAGGTTGCATGGGGTTGATCTCCACGCTCGGCGCTCTGTTAAAGTTCCCGTGCTTTGACGTGGCAATCGCGCACGGAGATTAGAATGGGCCGAGGAATACATCAACTGGCAAGAACAAGACTGGGCTCACGTGCTTTTCACAGATGAATCCAGATTCGGTCTGAGGCCAGATTCTAGAAGACTAAGGGTGTGGAGGAGACCTGGAAATGAAAATCGTTTGGCAACTGTTCAGGAAGTTGATCGGTACCAACGGGGAACAGTTATGGTTTGGGCTGGAATTGGAATTGGCCGTAGAACTGAGCTCGTTTTTGTTGAAGGCTTTTTAACGGCAAACGCATATCGGGACACAATTCTACAACCTGTTGTACTACCAGGACAACGCTCGGCCACACGTTGCGAGAACAGTTACAAATTTTTTACATGAGCACAATATCGCAGTATTGCCGTGGCCGGTGCAATCCCTGACTTGAATCCCATAGAACTAGAACATGTGTGGATATGCTGAGAAAACGTGTCCTGAATCAAGGCTTGGTGTTTCAAACAAGGGAAGAGCTCTCAAATTGTTTACAAGACCAGTGGCAACAAATTGATCAAAATGAAATCGACAATTTGATTAGAAGTTTACCCAATAGGTACCGAGCTGTGATTAACAGTCGAGGTGGCCATACACTGTATTAAATGTGCAAATCTTTCATTTTTTTATTCATAATCTACTGTTATTTGTAAGTTAAAAATTTGCTCTATTTTTACACACCCAGTATAAGCAAACTACTGTAACTTCTGTTTGTTTTTGTTATTAAAATTAAAGATTATTGTTCCGCTTTATGTATTGTTTCATCGTTGTGTCATAATACTTTCACTAGTTGCAACAACGTTCATTTTTAGCCTTGTCCCCTAGACCATTTTGATGTGTGTATTTAAGAATTCTGTTCTTGGCCAAAGCTGCAAACCAAATACATATTCCACTTTCGAAACAGTTACCAAACGATACTTATGGTACATGTATGCCGTATGCCATAGTAGGAGATGAAGCTTTTACTTTATCGAGGAACAAGAGCTTATAGTTATGGTATTGCTACCAGAGATTATTTTATAGATTATTTTAGCTCCCAAGAGGCGAAATAGCGTAGCAATATTGCAAAATATAAAATTATGTGTTTTATATTATTGTTACTTGTTAGTGACAAACAAAATTTATAGTCTGTTTATGATAGGTATTATTACATTTGGAGTGTATAATTAAGTAAATGCTAATAACTTTAATAAATATTATATATTGTTCCTACCTTTGCCAGTCTTTCTTTAGAATCCACATCATCCCATGTTAGTCCCGCCGCTTCGGATATTTCTTCCCACAACTTATATTTTAAATGACGGTTACTGTATTCGGGTAATGCTATGTTGTATAGTCCAGGTCGCTTTTTTACTTCCATTGTTATTTATTATAAAATTAGATATTCTCGTCTGTCTCTTAGAACATTCGAAATATAATGAATGACAATATTCCGCAACGACAATAAGCTTCAGTATTGCCGTTCGTCTGCTTAATCATATTACATATGTTTGACAGAAAACTATAAACAATCGCCATCTGCATCTGCTGTGACTGTCGCAAGTAGTCGTTTGTAGTTGCTACAGAATAGTAGCCCGTCTACACAATGACATTTAAAACAATTCATTCCATGTGGAAATACGCAATTGTCGAACTACAATAATCGCTCGTCTGCACCTAGCCTTAAGTATTTTAAAGTACCAAAGACACAGCGGACCTACATCTTAAAACATGGGCTTCGAACCACGGGAAGAGTAAATACTTCTACTGTAGAGCGTATTTACTAGGCAGAATATCCCTACCTTGTAAGGCAGAACGCTGTTGAAATTCCGATGTTCTGGTACTGGGAATTGAACCCCAGACCTTTAGCTTAGAAATCTAACACGCTAACTTCTAACCCAAGACCGCTAGGAACAAGAAATTGTGCAAAAATCTATCAGCAGTTTAAGATTGCATATTATCGACTAACCATTAAGAAGCTTAGAATACATTTTTTCTCACTACTTACCGAATTAATAACAATATAACTAATGAATGAGGAGTAAAGTGCAAAGGAAGAACAGCAAGAATAAAACATTATCAATAGTACCCATCATAAATATATTTCACTTCGGTCCTCGCCAGACTTATCTATAGGAAGCCATCTGAAAAACTATAATTTTGAGGATGGTGGTAACAGAGGAATTTGGTAGAATTGATGAAATGTCTAAGATACTAAATATAACGTAAGTTTGCCTACACATTTACATATGCAACAAATTCAACATTTTTTTGTCGGAATTATAGATTCCACAACTGAATTATTAGAAATCTATAAATCGTTGGTTTCAATGAGGCATGTTAGAAGTGATGGCTACGCGTGGGAAAGATGTTTATTGTTTGAAGCTCTGGTGTGCTTAAGTGCACGGGACGCGACTTTTTCAATACTTTGGTGATAAATTTTAGTAAGCTGAATTTAAAGATGATATTTTGCTGTGGACAAGCATACGATGGCTCAAGTATAATGTCCAGCCGTATAACTGAATGGCAACAAGAGATCAAAGAACAACAGGTAAACTCCGTTTATATTCATTGTTTAGCGCATAATTTAAATTTAGTGCTTATTGGCGCTATTTCGTCGTGCTTAAAAGTGAAATATTAAGAATAATATGCAGGTAGCTTAGAATTACAGCAGAGGGAGTACATATACAAATCTTGTATCTGATTGCAAGTATGCAAAGCTTATCTGCAATTCTGCCTATAGTCTGATGTTAATAATAGAAGGAACTTTTCCCCAGTATAACAGCAAAAATTATATAAGAGAGCATATGTTTACTAAATATGATCTATAATTTTCACTTTTTAAAATTTTTGGCATTTAATGCTTATTCCATATATTTACAAAAAGTTGATGTAGAACTAACAGCAGGTGCTGCAATGTTTAAAGTATTAAATTTACGAAGTCATAAAGCATTTTTAATAACTGATAGTAAACTTAACTATCTAGCTGAAAAAAGGAAAATTCAGCAGTCCATCCTTATATTTCTAATTTCACAGGTGATAAAACCTCTGTCCATTGCATTGGACATATTGCAAAAGGAAAAAAACATGTTTATGGGATATTTGTTGCCAACCATACAACAAACAATTTTCAATTTGAAGGATATTAAAGTCAAAAAAAAATTTCTGTTCTGCTTACCATTAATAAGCACAATCATCGATGGAATTACAATGAGGTAATTTAATTTTGCCTTGAATTACATAATATTCATTATGCCTTACAATTAATGATCAAGTTATAATTTAACGGTTTTATTTTGTTTTAAGATTCCAACCAATTATATGGAAAAAGGTCCTCGTGATAGCGGCTTGTGTCCACCCAAAATTTAAAATGTCTTGGGTCGAGAAATCAAAGCGGGAAGCAGTTTTTCATTGGATTCTGGATGAATTCGGTAGTATTGCAGCAGATTTAAACGAATCTGCTAAAACGATATCTCCCAATTTAAAAGAAAATGAAGATGTCGAGGAATATTTTTTCAATTTTCCACGGAAGGCAATGATAATTTGCTTCAGCAAAATAAATTCCTGTTAGAGGCATTTTTAGCAGACAAGGGCATCACATTAGAAATGTTGCACAAATATCCTATTGAGAAAGAATTATTTTTAAAGTATAACACTACGTTGCCGTCGAGCGCTGCCGTTGAAAGAATGTTTAGTGTGGCCGCTGGCGTTTTCAGTTTAAAAAGATATGCGTTATCGGACAAAAATTTTGAAACGCAACTGTTATTAAACATGAATTCACACCATATGAATTAATAAAATGTTGAAAGAGCAGATTTGTGTTTCTTTTCTATACAAAATAGCTATAATCGAATCAAAATCAACTTAGTCTGCATCTTGTTGTAAACATGTGGCTTGGAAACGTGTAAATCAAATAATAAGCGAACTTCTTTTTTTACGAATTTATATTTTCCCATACTATGTATGATAAAGTAAAAAAGTAATGTGAAAAGTAATTAGTAATTGTAATGCATTACTTTTCTGGCAAGTAATGAGTAATTGTAATGAATTACTATTTCCCAGCAGTAATGAGTAATTGTAATGAATTACTTTTTAAAAGTAATTGTCCGATCTCTGGAAAGAGGGCTTTATTTATCCTGTATTAATTTCTGTCGTTATGGAAACAAACAGTAGGTAGTAAATTGAGTTGCCTACATTTAGGCTCTTCTTAAAGAATCTTTGAGAAGCTCTATCCCTGAAAGGAAACACAACAACAACAAAAAATGTTTATTTTCATGTATAGGCACTTAGCCTTAGAAGTTTGTCCCTGCAATTCATTAACACCCCGTAGGTATAATAAATTTGTATCTTGGAAATCAGTTCCTTAAAAATTGATAGAGATAGATATTGTTATATACAGTATTAGTTTTACTGTATACTATCGTATTTAATAAAATAAAATAAAAATAGCGAAGTTCGATTAAAACGAACGAAGAATATTGTTATATTCAAGTTGATTACAAGAGACTTTACTGTATGCTAATAAAAACTGAAATTCCAAATTATGTTTGACGTACTAAACATTATTTATAGGAAACCGTGAAACAAGGCATCAAGCCCTATAGCCTATAGTAATTTGTAAAAGCAGCAAAACACAAAAAGATAGTTGCTGCACTAAATTATTACACAGCGCTCTGAAATAAAATTTACTACTGTACAATTTATCACCTTTTGGAGACAAAATGTTCGTGTCTGTTGAATAACAATTGCAATAAAATTATTTCTATAGGAACGGTGGAACCTCATTAGCGGAAATGAATGGAAATAGGTAGATTTATTATAACTGTGTTATAAACGCACATGCATGCACTTGTTAACGGCAAAGTGACGGGTGACACTAACTAAACTTTTTACGAGGTATTCAAGTCTGCCCCGTTTATTTTCACTACTTTGAAACAGTTAATGAGCGTTTTCGTTCTAGACGTAGCGAAAAATTAAATTATTCGGTATTTTGAGATGCACATTTTAAACGTTTGCTATATGTCAATTAATCTGCATACAAAAGGCAAGACTTAGAGTCAATGATAAATTAGGTCGAGTGGGAGGAACATCAGTCTGGCGGGAGGCAGTCGGCGGGCTTGACAACCGACAAGTGAGTCGCGGGGTAAGCGGCCGTGACTTGAAGATGCGAGATCAGACCTAGCAAAAACTGACATCTGACATCGCATCTCATGCTAACTTTTTATACGTACTTTTCTAGTCAGAAACATCATTGATGTTGCTTCAAGTTTTTGCTGGCGAATGGAAAGTCCGGTTTCGACCCAAACCTTCGGCGGAAAGATAAAACTATTTCAAAGCGAAATTCTCATGCGAGTTCACTCTTAACGGGAAATTTAACACTACAAAGAAATTTTGACGTGTCCGGTACGTAATTATGGTTTATTTAGAACTAAAAATGCATGCGCTGTATTGCTCTTAAGCCTCGTTTTGATTTGTAATCTAGTAGTATTTCTTGACCGAAAATACTTCCATGTACTGTACCTACTGAATAAAGTATTTATACGTAGAAACTAATATTTTATAGTTATACTTTTTTTAAATTTGAGTTTTGAAATACACTCAAACTTTATATCATATTCGTTATATAGAAAGTTCGATTAATGGCATGGCAAAAATAAGGCGTCCG
Organism: Limonius californicus; assembly: GCA_014611495.1. Classification (NCBI taxonomy): domain Eukaryota; kingdom Metazoa; phylum Arthropoda; class Insecta; order Coleoptera; family Elateridae; genus Limonius; species Limonius californicus. The sequence goes on along the minus strand of JABXWE010014645.1, from coordinate 3,107 downwards.
CGAGTATACCAAAACGCGCCGCTAAACCATTCTTTTTTCCGGCTTTGTCGATTTTATCTAAGAACTTCAATTTTTCACATATACTAAAATAATTTCTCCTTGGTTCTGCCGTTTTATGATAATATAGGTACTTGAATTCATTACCGACTAGCTACCGCGCTAAGGGTTGGATATTTCTCGATGACAGTGGTAAAGAAAGTTCCAAATGATGAGAAACGCACAATATACGTGACATTGAAATATACAACTCAAATTTGATATCTGTAATGGAAAAAGTAGTCCGTTTTTCCGAAATTCGAATTGTTATATACGATATACGAGTGTGGTGGTAGCTCAGTTGGTAGAGCGCTCGCTTTCTGAATAAAACGTCGATTCTGGCTTGGGTTCGAAACCCAAGCAGAACTATGCAGATTTATAAAAATCTAGCCTGCAACCTACCACACACAATTTCCCAATTCGGAATTTCTGTCGTTCGGATTCGACGTTAAACTGTAGGTCCCCCGTGTTTCTACCTTAGCGCTGAGGAGAAACACGTGGCAGAGAAGAGGCCGATGCCCAGCAGTGGGACGGAAAGGCTGTTGATGATGATATACGATACCAAAATATTGTTAAAAGTGCTCTCATTGTCAGGATCTTTGAACAAAATTAATCCAATGTAGAAATTGACTATACAGGGTATATCAGAAATAGGTACAAATATTTAAACCAGTAATAGATTGGCTCAAGTAAAATTCAATGGTACTATTCATTTTTCAAAAATCACTAAGTTTATTTTATTGAATTACACAATAAAATAATATTTTGTTTGAGAACTGCTGATGATACATAGAAAATGCATTTAAGCTGTAGAAGGTTATTACCTAATTATAAAGTAAATCCAAAGTGGTAAACACGTAAAAACTTGTCTGGCTTGTGATAACAACAACAGACTGAATAGAAATTACTGACCTACATAATAGTATTGGTTTGTGGCAGGTGATAAGAAATTTTTTGCACTTCTATCTTACTGTCCTTTGCATAATATGTCTTTGAACGCAAATTTTTGTTATTATCTAGCGGTACTTAAACAATATTGGGTCAAATTTTCAATTATTATTTTCTCATATCTTAAGGGTCCCATTGCCATAGAAATGTTTCTTCTAGTTTGTATATATTGTAATTTACCATCGGATTTAACATTTGTACCTATTTCTGATACACCCTGTATAGAAGTTCGAAAGAGTGAAGTTTGACTGTATACACTGTGATTGAAATACGAGGACGCTTATTATAAGAGATAGAAAGTCGGTTAAACTGAGGCAAAGTTTCTCAATTCAGTGCTAACCAACAATCTGCGGAAACATTCGGAATATCCTAAATGGTTCGTTAGCAATTTGAAAAAATCCGAAAATCGCGATTTTCTAACATCGGCCGTTCTTTATTAATGATTGTTTTCGAAATTTGTAAAAACGTTCCTTAAGCAACTATTTGTGTTTTATTTGTAGAATGATTCGTTTGGTTTGCGAGCAATTTTAGTTTTTCTTATGGGACAAATGGGAGCAAGTCCCATTTTCTCCTGCCCCAAAAGCCAAACACCAAAGTTTTCACTCCTCGGATTTCATCGACTCAATTGTACATTTGTCTTGATAAGAAATTAAGCTTAGACTGTTAGCTTTCCAACACAACGTCTATTACAATCGGACAAGAAACAGAATAGTTATTTACGTTGTAGTGAATTAATGTAAAGAACCTCCGAAACGGCATTGAATTTGAAAAAAAAATTATTAGCTGATTTTGGGGTTAAATATCCTCAGCTGTATGTGGTTAAAGTTTTTTGCATATGTTTAGAATCACCTTGAATAACATATAAACGCAGTACCGCAACAAAGGTATCATACGGGATATGAGTTTTGAGAACAAAATCAAAAGGCTTAATTAGCAAAATAATGAAATTTTATTCAAACTACATCTTTTGACAACATGAAAACTAATCTACAAAACTGATGCTCAATGCTCAGTGCTCATCTTCCTTTGGACAATGTACGGGTCCACTACCCAAATTTTTCTAAAAATTCGTGTCCGCAATTGTTGTACATTTTGGGCTTCCCAACCGTTTTCATAAACCTTTCAACACAATAATGACCAAAATTCTTTTATTGGCTGAGCTTGAGGGACATTTGGTTATCTTCTCTCGGTATATAATTGACGATATTCTGCTCCAACCATTCCATGCTCCTCCTGGCATAATGGCACGAAGCGATATCAGGCCAAAATATTATATAGTGGTTCTGACGATGGATATTAATAAAATTAAACTTTTTCGGTAAATATATTTCGGTATAAAGCCCAGCATCCACGGCTTCTCGTCGAACTCGACCAACATAGGGTGTTGAAATCTCAGCCTCAGAAATCGTGCACCAAACTAACACTTTGTCAGCACATTTCGTTTGTGCTTTGAATTTTCGTTTGGGCAGTTTTCAATATCAGAGGTTTACAATCCATCGTCATCGTTCATTTCAGAATGTGACAGCGTCAAATATTTCTCATCATCCATTATAATCACACGGTTCCTCACAAAATGCCTCCGTCTCAAAGCTCTACAACATCTATGTATTTGGGACACTTCCCTTCTTTTTCGATTATATACAACATTTCTGAACAAAATTCTCTGGACGGTTTTGTATGAGACCCCAAAACGGCGACCCAGCTTTCGACTAGAGATTCCAATTCTGTCTTGAGCGGATTGTAACAGTCTATTAATCCTGTTTTGTGCCAAAACATGAGGACTTCCAGTTTTCGGTAAATTAGTGGAAGGTATATCCTCTTCGCATTCTCTTATTCTCCTCTAAATCGTTGCCTGGCTAACATTTTTATCTCTGAACAAGTTAACAATCTCAAGTTTGGGCAATCGTCCGACAACGCGATAGATACTTTTGTGAATTTCAAGTTTGTACGACATTTTGAACTTGATTGATTGATTGATTTGAAAGAGCGAGATCTAGGACGCGGTTTTCCAAGCATCTCTAAGCACTGCAGCCATCATTGGCTTATTGTACACCCTAACTAAGAATTTTGCCTATCTGGGGTAATTCCAACTCCAGTAGTGATTTTTAACGTGTCACACATCG
>JABXWE010014637.1:0-11662 GCA_014611495.1 Limonius californicus | reverse complement strand
ATATATATATATATATATATATATATATGTATAATTATTGTTGAATGCCATATGCTCTCTTTTTAGAAAATCCCCCAGAATTGTCTGAAATTGTATATGAAAGATCGAAAAAAAGAACGTGTATGATCTGTTTTACTACATTCCAAACTGCACTGAAACTTTTTGCCAGCTTTTAAACGCTTGTAAATCATAGTACAGACTAGACAAATTAGGATGTACACCCAACACATAAATCATTTCAAGGCTGAACGTAGCATTAAATCAGATGACTGCAATTAAATCCAGGAATTAAAACTGTAAATCAATCATTAGAACCGAAAAAAAAAATGCGAAATCTAGTTTTTGTTACTTGTACTTGTACCAGTTTAATAATTACCCACCTCTCTAAAATGGTTGAACATGTAAGAACAATGACTTTGGCATACAACCAATCGGATGCGCTAGTATGCTAGAGAAAGCTAAAAATGTCCGAAATCTATAAATGAGAAGCAGAAAAGCAACAAAAATCCATTATTTTGCGATTAAACTCAAAACATTAGTGTTGACCCAAAGTTTTATTTTTATTTTAACAAGAAAACGTGAGATAGTAAAACCGTGTCGAGTAGAACTAAAAGATGCTGGGAATATTTGCATAAAAATAGATATTTTGGAAGATGAAATTGGTAGTAAGCGCGGTATGATAAGAAACCGTTAGAGCAAAAAACCTAATTTAATGTATAGATATAAAATATGCTTTTCAATAGATCGTGCCGCAGACAGATTTCAAATCGAGTTATTTTTTGAAACAACACGATTACTACATTTTAAGAAAGTAGGTTTAGTGGTTCTGCTAAATTTAATTAAATATTATTAACGGAAAAGCATTCACAACACCACTCGAGCATATTTTGCGGAAATATTTTAGATGTTTTGAATACTTCTGTTGTCGTTTACACCAAGAGATAAATGTGTGTTATAAAAATGACGATTTGAATAGCTTTTGATTTTTTTTTTTCTAATTTTATGCGCATTGTGGAATTTTTATGATCGAATGCTATAAACCCATCGAATCGATAAGAAAACATTATTAATTTAGATAAGTCGGCAGATGTTATTCTTTTTTCATACCGAAAGGAAAGTTATCTACTATTAAACATTAATTACGTTATTAAAGTAGCATAAATTTTCCATCTCTAATAATTTACTTTACATAATACGCTATTAATCTTAATAATACATAGTTCACTAGTACTGGATGACATTACGGGCAATTCAGAATTTAATAAGCAAGTAATAGTAGAATTGTGTGGTTTCATAAGAGAAGCATTCAGTTTTTCGAAAGGGAATGTTGTTTTATCGAAGTCCGTCGTTTATTTCATCATGTCTTACCATTTAATGGATCTCCTGAGAACAATCGGGAAACGTCCGGCTGTAATGCAATTCAACGTTTTTAAATTCCCACAAAAAGGAATATAATAGACCAATTAAAATTAATGGCCAATAATTTAACAAAACTTAACGGGCTTTGGATTAGGTAGATTGTAATCTGAATCTGAATAAGTATTATTTATCTCCGCATTTGATTTTTAAGATAATCTCGCGTTATTAATTGACTGCTTCCTTAAATGGATTCGATAGTAACTATTATAAATGCTTTTTTCTTCTGTACGCTTAATGCTCGTTCAATCACAATATTGCATCATTTTATTAGCATTACAATGGAGAATGATGGTATTATTTATCTAGCTATTGTGTAAAATCCCTTGCCTCGCGGAATAATAATCGTTTTATGAATTGCAAAATTATGCAAAAAATACATGTACAGCGTTAAAACGAGAAGATCTTTAGAAAACGAGGTAATACGTGATTATTACACTATTGATTAATAACAATAAACGTAATGCACATTCATATCAATTAAGCAGAAAAATAAACTGACCTTGTAGGTGTAAAATTACATGTTATCTGGAATAGTTTAAGGTCATCTAACAAAAAATTAACATTGAATTGTTTTCAAATTGCTTTGTTGGAGATGTACAACAAGTCTGATATTTAAATTAGCGCATTGTTTTCAGTTTGTTCTCAATAAAATTACACTATTAATTAAATATTTAAATTAGTAGCTTCGCAAAAAGTGAACTTAACAAACGGTTCGTGTTTGTTCGAAAGCCATCTAATGAGATATTACTTTAATATTAGCTATGAAAGCCATTCATCTTTATTCCCGTGGTTAATATATTAAAAAACTAATCTATCATTAGTTTGTAGGCCTGGTTAAGTCCGGTTGATTAAATCGATCGGACTGATTGGTTTCGAGTTTCAGTTAGTCCAATGCGGTTGTATATTCTCCTGCATTATTTATGAATTTCCTTTTTCAATCACCGCGTAAGTGTAATCGGCTACTTTTAACCTTTAATTACGAACTTTAATTATATTAATAATGCACACCGTAATTAAACAGTAGACTACTAATTGTTTGTTGGCAATTTATTACAAGCCATTTATCATAGTTTTCCGAGTAAATTCAATTCAGTCATCCCTAAGTTGAAGTAGTTAATTAGGACCGTCGAGAACGTTCGCTCGCTTGTACTGGTTGGCCTTTTACGTAAATATAGACATTTCATGCCCAGATATTGTTCTACCTATGGAATGAACACAATAAATATACCAGACAATCGTAACACGAGAAGTCTGTAAACGGCCTTTGCAAATATGCAAGTGTGACCTCAATTGACAGTAACAAATATGTCTCAGAGCGCTGATAACCAGTTCTATAATAAAAATAATCAGCACACATTCTAATATCCACATTGCATTGTACGATTTCAAAACACTAAAGAATGGTTGTAGGTAACATTTGTTTGCGGTCGTAAATTCTAGGTACGCGAAACCATTAATCAACCGGATCATAATTTTCAAATAAGCTTGACCGACAGTTTAAACAATATTTCTTCGTGATTTCTTTGGCTCATTTATTAATAATGGTAATCGCAAGTGTGTAATGATTGCCTCACATACACCTGACGAGAGAGCTTTGCGGGCGGACGACCACACAAGGCTACGAAAATGGAACCTTTGAACGAAAGACGAAAGAAGTGACGTGTACTACAATGCAGATTGCATTCAAAATTATGATTTACGAGCATGTGACGATTAAATCTGATTGGATACAAATAATAGAAATAGAACTTGACGTTGATTTTTGTTATAACTAGCTTTTGTTATAATTGATGATTTAATGAACAAATGTTTATAATCGTTTGAAACAGATGTTATCAGTTTCTACATTTGAAAAAACAAGGAATATTTTCAACGCATAAAGGAAGCGACGCAGTGCATTTCATACTTCAAACCATATTTAAGATTATATATACAGTATGTCCCAAAGTCAATTGGTATACCGAAAATGGTAAGAAAAACAACATCCGCTAAATGAAGAAAGATACACACTTCTGAGGGTAATGTATTGATACCTCTAGTTTTCCGAAATAAAACATATCCTACTTGTTATCCTAAAAAAACTGCTCCAACTGATAATCGAAATACGGTTATTATTTAAACTATTCTGGGCTGCAAATAGTTTACATAAAAACCAGAAGGTGGTGATTTATTACTGGCATTTATTATGTAACCCTAGGTAAACACTGATGCAGCCAAACTTTTTCCAAGCAGAAAAAAATAATTGTGAAAACTACTGCGGTATCAGTGTGATATGATCGATGGGACAACTATATGAAAAAACAATAAAAGAAAAACTGGAGGAACAATTACACGACAAAATCGACGAAGATTAAGCTGGATTCACTGCAGAACGATCATGTATTGACCATATATATGTATACTATACTGCAATTGGTGGAAAAGAAATTGGCAAAGAACAATTTCGGTCCACATGGCATCTCAAGAAAACTTACGATTTAGTCCCTAGAATAAAGTTATGAAAAGCCATGCAGGAAAGAGGGACACCCAGCGGATTAATGCAGGCGGTAAGAAACCTAGATACGCACCATGAAGTCAGTGTCAAGATAGGAAGTAAGCTCTCTAGGTAAAACATTCAAGACAACTAAGAGACTACTGCGAGGATGCTCCAAGTCACCGACATTGTTTAAAATTTTTCTAGAACCGGCACTAAAACCATGGAAAAGAAAATGCAGATGACCAGGTAGTAATTGCGCAAGATGAAGAACACCTGAGTTATATGATAAGAACACTAGAAGAAGAATATACCAAAAAAGGATTAGAAATAAACCTAGATTAAACAGAATACCTGACAACAGCTCAGGAATCGGCGATAAATCTAGAAACCGAAGAAGGAAGACAAGTAAAAGGAACAAATTAATTTAAACACCTGGGATTCACAATATCAAAAATGGTACAACGGAGGAAGGGATAAAGAGCAGATTAGGACAGACCCGGAACTCCATTAAACAACTAAATTCAGTTCCATGAGGTAGACAGATTACAAAACATACAAAAACGCGAATTTATAATACTATGGTACGAGCGATAATGACCTACGGTGCAGAGGTATGGGTACTAAACAGAAGAAACAATAATAAAATTAGTACAACAGAAATGGAATACTGGATGAGAAGTAGTAGAGTTACGCGTGTGGACCGAACACCAAACGACGAATGGTAATAGGGAAGGAGATATTAAGCTATATCGAAAAGAAAATACTAATATACTATGAACACATTAGAAGAACACACCCAAGTAGATGGATAGCAAAAATTACAGACTGGAGTCCCATGGGAAGAAGAAAAACAGGAAGACCCAGAAGATCTTGGAGAGATGGAATGGACAATGCCATGCAAAGGAGAGGATTAAAAGACGGGGAATGGGAGAACAGAGAGGAACGGAGACAGTGGTTGAGAGAAGGAAGGCAGCAACAGCTGTAGAAATCCTTGTGTATATAGAAAATATTCTAGTAAACTGAAGTTCTATGATAAGCTAAATTTAGAATTACCCATTTACAGCGTCTGGGATAGGCTATATTCTAATAAAATGTACGAAATTAATAACAATAGGTACCACAGTAGATTCTAGGATAGGCTATATTCTAATAAAATGTACGAAATTAATAACAATAGGTACCGCAGTAGATTCTGGGATAGGCTATATTCTAATAAAATGTACGAAATCAATAACAATAGGTACCGCAGTAGATTTCATGCTCATATTTGCATTACTAAACCATGTCTATAAATTACAGAACATGTTTTTTTAATGCAAAATCTAAATGTGAAACACAGGACCTTGCAATTTTTATCACAACATGTAGTGCTGTCTTTGCTTTCTATTTGCTTCATAAATTCACAAATTCGAACTGACAGTTGAGCTTGTGAGTCTTCAAACATTCCACAAAAATCAGTGAAATTTTAGGTCTTCCTTATGCATATATAGCGCGTGATTTAACAATGAAAACGTATTTTCTTATAATTCTTGTTGGCCAGAAAACTATTTACTTATACCAAATAGAAAACCTTGTCCATTTTGACATTTTTAGAATTTGTAAAACTCTGGTCCTAAAACCGCAATTCAATTGTTTTGCTGACAACTTGAAAGTATAATAATAGGTGCTTAGGAAAATTAACTTATGACATTTTCAGAAAGACGCAGGAAATTAGCAGTTTTTTGCTATAGCTTCTGCCATCTCGGGACAATTATACAATATTTTGTGCGCAGTGTTTTAGAAATGTATACTACATTTCCAATTGTATGATAATTCGCAATTTTGATAGTTGTTTAGCTCCAACTAGTATCGCATATTTTAAATTTATAAGTTAGTTAGGGTAATGTTTATTTCAACAGGGCTTCTAGAGTTTGAATAAACAGAAGCCTGAAAGGCAATTATTACGAAAAAGTAGCGGCCCTAATGTATCACCGAGAGAAGTCGGAAGTAAATATTCACACCGAACCTCTGCTACCATTTTGAACCTTTATTGTTCAACTAAAATACCTACATCTTTATTTGTTTCTTCAGTTTGTTTTATACATGATTGAAATATATGAAATAGAGGCGTTAAAACAGACTAAAAGAAGTAAAGCACCAGGAGAAGACGAGCTTCTCTCAGAAATGCTAAAAGAAGGAGGCCATTGAGAACTACAACAATTAGAAGAGTTATTAAACCAATGTCTACAAGAAAGGAAAAATTGGGATAGTGCACTCATAATATTATTATTCAAAAAATGTGATAAAAGCAAATTGGAAAATTATAGACCAATCACTGTTTTGCCCCAAATGTATAAACTACTAACGAAGATCATTAATAACAGATTGGTTAACAACTTAGACAACTATCAACCGGCAGAAGAGGCAGGGTTTGTAGTGGCTACAGTACCCAAGATCACTTACAAATAATAAGTAATGTAATTGAAAAATTGAAAGTATGTACAATTTACCCCTGTGTTTTGCCTTCGTACATATTGAAAAGGCATTCGATTCAGTTGAACACTGGGCTAGTATTAAATTCCTACAGGATAGCAGAGTAGACTATAGATACACCGAATTAATAAAAACCATATACAAAAACGTCAAACTTCAAAATACCTCCAATTCAATAAAAATAGAATGCGGTGTAAGAGAAAGAGATACTATTTCTCCCAAATTATTCACTCGGTGTTTAGAAGATGTATTTAAAAAGTGCGCTTAGGAAAATAAAGGAATAAAAAGAGATGGAGACAGATTAATTCAGTTAAAGTTCACTGACGATATCGTACTTATATCGGACAATCTGTAATACGGGGGACACGAAAGGAGCCTCCAAGTAGAATGTGTTTTGGGATCTAGTGAAGACAAACAAAACAAAGAAAGAAACTAGCACATTCGGGCGTCCCCTGGGCAACAGCTTAGCTGGCTAATCCTTTCACACCAGAAGCATCAAAGCACACCAGATGTGCATCCGTCAAGGGTCCTTCTCAGGACCAAAATCGAAATTGAAATCGAAACTGACTATAATCTCAATAAATATTGAGGGCATATCAGCATGTAAAGAAAAACTATTGCAGGAATTATGCCAAGAACACAATTGCGACGTTCTATGTGTTCAAGAAACCCACAGAGAGAGTAATCAAAAACGACCAAAAATCCAAGGCATGCGGCTAGTGGCGGAGAGACCACACGGCCAGTACAGTAGCTCAATCTTTACAAAACCTGACATTCAGATCAACTCCGTCGATATTTCAGAAACAGATGATATAGAGGTGTTGACCGTAGAACTAAGTGACTGCACCGTACCATAAATATATAAACCCCCACAAATCGAATTCAAGGGCGAAAAAACCAGTAATCTCAAAAAAAAAAAAAGATAAACTTTATCATAGGCGACTTTAATAGCCACAGTAGTCGATGGGGATATGCAGATGATGACAGAAACGGAGAGTCTGTTATCCAATGGGCAGAAACGAATAATCTGACACTTATACATGATAATAAACTACCACCTTCATTCAATAGTGCCAGGTGGCACAGGGGATTTAATTCAGATTTACTGTTTGTTAGCGAACAGATATCCCAGCAATGTGTGAAATCAGTATGCTCACCCATTCCCAATACCCAGCACCGCCCAATAATGTGCAAACTAACGGCTGCAGTGCGTGACTTTTCGACGCAGGTACAACTTTAGAAAAGCGAACTGGAATAAGTTCCAGGAAATGTTGGACGGCGTAGTTGATGGATATCCCCCCATCCCTCAAACTTATGACAACTTCGTGGAGGAGGTGAAGAAATGCTCTAGGCTATCCATTCCACGAGGATGCAGAACAAACTATGTTCAAGGCCCTCTCCCGATTCTCTGACCAAACTGCAAGAATACCAAGCACTCTTCGATGCTGACCCCCTGGGCGAGGACACAATCTCATGTGGCCGACAACTTATTAACTCGATAGCAGAAGCAAAGAGGGAGAGCTGGATCAAACTAATAGAAGAACAGGATATGAGCAGAAGCAGCCACAGAGCGTGGAGGCTGCTAAAGCGACTTAACAACGACCAAACTGAAACCAGACAACACGCCAATGTCTCAGCAGACCAAATAGCCCACCAACTTCTCAAAAATGGTAAACCTGAAACACGCCTCCCAAAGTCCGAATAAACAGACACGAGGGAGAAGAGACAACGGACCTATCCTCATACCTGTCGATGGACGAATTAAATAGTGCCATTGACAAATGTAAACCGCGTAAGGCTGCTGGACTGGACGATATCCTGGTGGAACAAATCAAACACTTTGGACCTAAAGCAAGGCAATGGCTACTTGAAATGTTTAATAACTGTCTGCAACAATGCCAGATTCCACGGATCTGGAGGAAATCCAAGGTGATTGCAATACTGAAACCTGGAAAGGATGCCAACGACCCAAAGAGCTATCGGCCAATCTCACTTCTATGTCACACCTACAAAATGTTCGAAAGAATGATTCTCCACCGCCTTACAGATGTCATAGAACCGCTGTTAATACCGCAGCAGGCTGGCTTCCCCCCAGAAAAGAGCTGCACCTCGCAAATACTAAATCTTACCCAGCATATCGAAAATGGTTATCAGCAAAGAAACGTGACGGGCGTTGTGTTTATTGACCTCACAGCAGCATATGACACAATCAATCTTAGGGCACTAGCAAAGAAAGTCTGTGATCTAACTAAAAGCTTCCATCTAACTAATATAATTGGAAATATGCTCCGAAACCGAATGTTCTATGTCGAGTTTCAAGGTAAACGCAGTAGATGGCGTCAAGAAAAAAACGGCTTACCACAGGGCAGCGTCCTGGCTCCAACTCTCTTCAATATATACACCAACGATCAACCACTACCCACCGGAACCTCCAACTATATCTACGCAGACGACAGAGCAATCGCTGTCCAGGCTAAAACCTTCGAAGAAGTGGAACAAAATCTAACAGAAGCACTCCAAGAACTTGATCTATACTATAAAGCCAATCAACTGAGGCCAAACCCCTCCAAAACACAGGTATGCGCCTTCCACCTTCGAAACAAGCAGGCCTTTAGGAAACTACAGGTGATGTGGAAAGGCGTGCGACTGGAACATTGCCCAAGTCCCAAATACCTAGGCGTCACGTTAGATAGAGCCTTAACATTCAAACAACACTGCAACAACGTAAAACTGAAAGCTAGTGGGAGAAATAATATTCTACGCAAAATAACGGGTACTACCTGGGGTGCTACACCACAAGTTGTAAAGACAACGGCACTAGCCCTCTGCTATGCAGCTGGCGAGTATGCCTGTCCAGTATGGCAAAAGTCCGCTCACGCCAGACAAGTTGACGTCGCCCCAAATGAAACATGCAGGTTAATCACGGGCTGTCTCAAACCTACCCCCCTGGACAAGAAGTACTGGCGGGTATTGCTCCGCCCTCAGTACGAAGAGAAGCAGCAGCTTATAGAGAAAAGGCAAAATCATCAACCTCGTTGAGACACCCCCTCTACAATGTTCAAGCAGCCCACCACAGATTAAAATCAAGAAACTGTTGTCCCAGAACAACTGCAAACTTCCAAGAACAATCCAACAAATCTAGGAAAGAGCTGTGGATAGAAACGGAAGATGTGCACTGGATGAATCCCTCGGAAGAACTGGCAACAGGGCACAATGAGAGATGGGAAGTCTGGAAATCTCTCAACAGACTGCGAACCAATACAGCTCGCTCCAGAGAAACCCTAAGTAGATGGGGTTACCCTGTCATTACCACCTTATGTGACTGCGGTATACCCCAGTCAACAGAACATATGTATAACTGCCCCATGAGCCCCGCCCAATGCACTTTCGACGATCTGATGTCAGCACAACCTAATGCCATCGAAGTCGCTCGCTATTGGGCTGGAAATACCTAGTCATAAATTTTAGAGTATATTTATACACTTAATTTTATTTATACAATAATTTTATTTCTACATTTGACAACTATATGTATCTACATACGATATTATATTATTGTTATAGTAAGTAGTATATGCTTCTGACACGATTAAATAAAAATAAAAATCTGTAATACGACCAGAAGCACCAGCAGAAAGTTACCCGACAAGACCAGGACCAAGAAGTTACTACGCGGAAGAATTCCTGGAAGCCAATCACAGCACACAACACCCGCGGAAATCTCAAAACTAACATATATATATATATATATATATATATATGTATAGCTGATAAGTTGTCACCTCAGTGTCGCGGATACGACGGACTCACCTCACCCTCTTTTAACCACTCAAATAGAAATATAAAAGCATATATGTGGTAAGGGGGACCTCCTTAACAGGGTTTTCAAAAGAGGGGAAAAGATTTTCTTTTCGAATTTACATCTACAATAATAGATAAATAAAATCCGTTGTCACCTCAGGCGCATATATAATAAAGCAGATATGGACCGTTCGATAGCACCTCAAGCGGTGTTGCCGCAAATTTTGAGGTGTGTAAGTCTGAGACAGTTAACACAAGGTCTTTTTGTATATGAAACATTTTTAAATTAGGTTTTCTTTCTTTTGGAAGATCCTGAGTAAAATTTAAATAATTAATTAAATAGCTTCTTGCTCTGGTTAACAAAAGTAAAAATTCTATTTAGTATTAACATAACAATTAACAAAAAAGGATACTTAGTTGAATAATAATAATGCAAAACTAAATTTTAGTCAACAATGACTAAAGACTAGATTAAGAAATTGTCAAATGTGGAAGCTGTCCCAAGTCTTGAGTAAAAAATTCTACCTCAAATTAAATAACGTAGGTATGTATACAAGAATGTTTCAATAAATATTTTATTTATAAATATAGGAACACAACAAAGAAAAAATAGATCATTACAATAGCTAACACATATGCACATTGGATTAAATTAAGGAAAGTAAGTTGTGCGACAAACAGATAATAAATATAACAAAAAGAGCAAATAGTTACAAATGAAAATAATAGTTATTTATTGTACAAGACGATAAAATTGTACTTTATCTTTGAGAGTGTTTTTTTAGCGTCGAGACGTCAGTCGAGACGCTAATTACGCTCGAGAAGATAGAGACTTCAAATTCAGGTGAAAAATAAAATTTCAAAGAAAATTGTAATTTTTGGCACAAAAATCGCAACTGTGTTGCTCCGTTACTACGGATATGAATTACTCTGTCAACAAATGTCAAACAAATTTTACATTCTGGTTTTTGTGGAGTGTTCAGTATTTTTGCGTTTTGTGTACGAAGTGAATACGAAATGTACGGAAAATAAGTGGACGCGACTGCCTCCCTGGACTTTCCCATACTGGAAACTGTTCATATCATCTTTATTCAACAGTAGAGTTATTTTTCTCAAAACGGTTGTTCAAGTGCTATCCTAAAACCTTGCCTCGTAACGAACAGACTTACAAGGTTTGTAAGAATTCCCGCCAAATATCTGCGGTGCCCCTTAATTTCCTTTTAATATGCAACCAGGCATACTTCATTCTCTACTATATACGTCGCGCGGTCTAACTAGTAACGATCGCTGTTGCTACCGAGGTAAAATTTTCTAAGTCCCTGGAAATTATATTTTGTAGGGCATAAAAAATCCATTTTTTTATTTTCGCGGAAAAAGATTCTTTGACGCAAACAAATAACAACCGTTAGAATAAAAAAAATATTTTTCTAAAAAAGAGGGGGGAGGGGGCCGGTGCGTTTACATATATCCACGAGTGTAATATTTCTTTGCATA
>JABXWE010014636.1:0-24808 GCA_014611495.1 Limonius californicus | reverse complement strand
TGCTAACTGCAGGATGAACTAAACATATACTAATAAATATAGTAAAGTTTAATAAAACATAATAATAATACAACATAATATTTATTATGCAACATCCACTAAAAGTAAGGTGTGATATAGCTCGTTTAGATATACCGTATGTACAATTAATTAATAATCATACCTTTAACTAATAACTCCAGCGAAGTACAATTACATTTCATACTTTACAACTATAAAACATAAATTTAACAACATACTCAATATATTTTTGAAATGAACTCGCAAGTCATGATATGTGCATCAGTAACTAATACAATTATTAATTATAGTATCATCATTTCTTTTGCTCCCAGTAGAGCACATGGGGTCATTTCTGGCATTTCAGAAGCTTGTAAATATACATGCTAGAATTGGTGCTGGTACACATTCCTTAATTGTGATATTACGATATTAAAGTTAATTATTTTCAGCACAACTTTACAATAAACCTGACAGTTTGAAGTAATATTGCATTGAATCAAGGAATACGTTTAATGATCAATCATTATTTAAAGTAACACTGATTTTTCATTTTATCTTTTAATATTTCCTAAATGGTTTCTCTTACCTCCTATTGTGACAACAGGTTCTTAACAGGTACTGCAGTCAACAATATCGGCATAAATTGGTAGGCTGTCCTCCACATGCCCTTCTTTTGAAGTATCTATAATTCAAAGTTAGTAGATAGTAGTGATCACAGAGACAGCATTAAATAATATCGGATTACCTTTTTCGAAGGTAGTAGAATTCCTTAGTGTTGTAGATTTCCAAAGGTGACTGTTAGTCAGTTATCATGTAGATATATAGTCAAACATAGTAGTTTGTTTGAATTAATTATATAAGGCAACGTTTGTAAATCTAAATTTGGATGCTCAGCAATCATTTCAATGTTAAAGGATATTTCTTTAAAGGCGGACAACGAGCTACGATAGTAGACAGCCAGTTTCCTTCATCTAAAACTTTACAAATCAATAAAAATGATTACATAATCATCATCTTTCTATTGTAAAACTGTTGGGATTTTTAACATTTTTATTAAGAATCATGAGAATAATTTTAGACTATATTAGCATCCACACTCCTTGTTGACAAATTCATCCCACTTCGTTTACGTAGTTCATTGCTCTTAACCCCTTAGTTCCCAAGGTTAGAAAATAAAACAAATTTAATATTTTTAGTGCATTTTATAACTAAACATATGTTCAAAAAACAGTTTATCAAGTTAAAAAAATAGATATTTTAATGTTCAAAAAAAATGTTGCGTTTACGCAACGTTGAGATTTCCATAAAATGAAAATTACTTATTAGTGTGGAACCATTCAAAACAGTTTGCGTGAAGATGCACCTGACACTTCGCACATATGTATATAGTGTTGCTTTTGCATTGCCTCCATCTTCTTCTTGTTTTATTTTCCTCGTCTACTATCAGGTGACCGACATTATCGAATCGAATTTCCAAGGGTAATGCACTCCTAGACGGTCGTCCATAATTTGATTTCGAAGAAATATTTATGTGGTCATTGGGAGCTGCTACAGCTCCGTCTGAAATGTCGTCTTCGATTGCTGGTTCCCCCATTTTCATAAGTGTGACTGCTATGTAAGATTTGAATTCCAACTATGACATTATTGATTTGTTTGCCAAATTGTAAACTTTCCACGAATTGACAATAACACTGTCGATTCACAAAGAGGGGCCACCACCACTTTTTCCCTTTTACGTTGATTCTGTAGTTGGATATTCCGTTGTCATGTAAATCAACACCTCCCATATGTTGATTATAATCCGCTATATCCTTGGGCTGAGGAATTGAATCGTTTTTCTTTTCCTTTCTGTTATACCTTTTTGCACTTACCAGAGGTTCAGTTGTGCTGTTATTGGTTACAACTGTCACCGCAGAATTGTCATACCATCTAACTAACAAAATTTTATGTTCAGTGTCAAAAGAAAAATCATAAGAACCACGATCCTTTTTTTTATTTTTTTCACAGATTCAATTGTACTATTACACGTACGGTTTTCCCGAATTGTTCCGGTAGAATTGTTCATGATGCGTGGGAGGCATTAAAGCAAAACTTTGAAGCAACGTCCAGGGATCAGCTGTTTAAAATATGTACAGATTTTTTCGCGTTCAGCTGGACACAAGGAGAGGACGTTTCTACACACATTGCAAAGATGAGAGGTTTGTGGAATGAATTAAATAACGGACTTGAAGCTAAAGGTGAGACTGCTTTACCTGATTTAATGTTAGTTTGTAAAATTCTGCACATTTTGCCTACAAATTTTGAGACATTCAAATCAAGTTGGATGTTGTTAAAAAGCGATAAAGAGAAAACATTCGATGAGTTAACAGTACAGCTATGCATGTTTGAAAGAAACTTTACAAGAAATGTAAATAGTGAAAAAGCTGTACAAGAAGCGTTAGTGGCAAAATCAGATATACAAAATCAGAGTAAAGGAACCAAAAAGCAGTTTACAAGAAAAGGCAGTTGCCATTACTGTAAGAAAAAAGGTCATTGGATAAGAAACTGTAAACAATGGATTGCTGATGGAAGACCAACCAAAAATGCGGAAATAAACAAGGATCAAGACAAGGCAGTTGTTACTAATGTAGCACTGTTAACCATGTGCAGTGAGGCGTGTCCTGTGGAAATAGATGTGGATAATTGGTGGATCGACAACGGTGCAACGAAGCATGTGACAAATTGTTCCGACTATTTCGTCGAATTTGAAGCATTTGAAGATCCACACACTATCAAGGCCGCTGGACAAAAAAGTTTAACTGCAATTGGAAAAGGGTCCATTCGAATCGTGTCAACCATTGAGAACAGATGTGAAGAAATGACTTTAAAAGAAGTTTGGTATGTACCGAAAATTTCAAAAAATTTGTTTTCTGTCCTAGCTGCTCAAGATCGCAACAAGAATAGTACGTTTGAGTCAACGGCTACTTCCTGTTCACTGAAAATTGATGGTCGAGTAAGAATGTATGGAACCCGTGAAGTCGGTGGTACTCTGTACAAAGCAGCCATCAAACCAATAGCCCCTGAGCCCGACATTGATGTAAATGTTGCTGTTGAGGATAATTCAAATTTGCTGCACCTCTATCATGAAAGATGGGGTCATCAAGATAAGCGTCATGTCAAAGCAAAACTCAAGAAAGACTTTGGTATAGATGTTAAGGCAAGTACAGAACTTTGTGAACCTTGTACGTATGGTAAAGCACATCGTTTACCATTTGGAACAAGAGAAAAGTCAACAACACCTGGTGAGCTTATATCGACAGATGTATGCGGACCTTTTGATGAATCGTTTCAGAAGAAGCGTTATCTTGTCGTGTTTAAAGATAACTATACAAAATTTCGCTATGGCTATTTCATTGCGAAGAAATCAGAAGTTAGTGAAACTCTTAAAGACTTTCTCATGCATACTAAGACATTGAAGCATTCAATAAAGGAAATTCTGAGCGACAATGGTGGAGAGTTTGACAACGAAGAAGTTCGGTCCATTCTGCGTACAAATGGAATTACGCAACGATTGACAGCGCCCTACACTCCTGAACAAAACGGCATCTGCGAGCGTGACAACAGAACCATAGTTGAGATGGCCAGAACACTGAAGTATTCAAACTCGGAAGTCAGTTATTCGGAAGCAATATGGGCTGAGTTAGTTAACAGCGCTATTTACATTTTAAATAGAACTGGAAAGTCATCTGTAAATGACATCAGTGTCAGTCCTTACGAGTTGTGGACACACAAAAAACCCAGAACGAAGCATCTCAGGATTATTGGGTCAATCTGTTATGCACATATTCCCAGTCCAAAGCGCAGAAAGATGGACAAGAAAGCGGTAAAAGGGTACCTCATAGGATATGATGGTGATGAACGCTACAGGATTTGGCTAAAAGAAAGTCATAAAATTGTACTGTCAAGAGATGTACAATTTGAAGAAAAGCCAGGAAGTTGTGTCGAGCTTGTTAGAATGCAATCTCAAGATGTAGAAACACAAGAGCAAATTCAACATGAAGTTGAAGATAGCGTAAAAGAAAGCAATGCAAAAACTATCAAAGAAGAGGAAGATAGTTCAGAAGAGTACGAAACTAAAAGTGAGACCGATCACGATGATATCCAGGGTAATCATCAAACAGAATCCAGTCTCAGCTTGAGAGATCGCTCAACCTTAAAGAAGCCAAAAATTTTCAACGATTATGTACTGGCAATAGACAATTTTATTATTACCACAAAGACTCCTGAAACGTATGAAGAAGCACTTACACATAAGAATAGTATCGAGTGGAAGAAAGCAATGGACAGAGAAATGAGTTCATTAAGAGAAAATCAGACTTGGGAACTCAAGAATCTACCAGAAAATACCAAGGTGATACCATGTAAGTGGGTTTTTCGACTAAAATCCAATGCAGATGGCAGCGTTGACAAGTTCAAGGCACGACTAGTTGCCAAAGGGTTTAGTCAGCGGGAAGGTGTTGATTACAGCCAAACATTTAGTCCCGTAGCGAAAATGACAACTATTCGATCCATTCTAAGTGTTGCTGCAAGTAAGAGGATGCATCTCTCACAATTTGATGTGTCAACAGCCTTCTTATATGGAGAACTCCAAGAGACTATTTATATGGCACAACCAAGAGGGTACGAAGATGGTACGAATAGGGTCTGCAAATTAAAAAGAAGCTTGTATGGTTTGAAGCAGGCGCCAAGATGTTGGAACAGGCGCTTCGGAGGCTTCTTACTGAAACTTGGTTTCAAGGTAAGTCAAGCTGATCCATGCCTGTACATTCGAAATAAAGAAAGCAGAGAACTAATGGTAATTTTGTATGTGGATGACGGATTAGTCGCAGCGACTGATCAATGTGATTTGCAAATATTTTTTAAAGAATTAAAGGCAGAGTTTAAAGTTACAACGTCAGCTGCCGATTACTTTCTAGGACTGCAAATTGAACATTTTGATGATAGCAGTATCAAAATTAGTCAGCAAACATATGCGAAGAGCATTCTTAAACGTTTTAATTTCTAAGAATGCAAAGCAGTATCTACTCCTATGTTGAAAACCTCGGATGTTCAACAATCAGGGAAAGAAGATGATAAAACGTCAAAATTTCCTTATAGAGAAGCAGTTGGAGCATTAATGTATTTAATGCTTGGAACAAGACCTGATTTAGCCTTCAGTGTGAGCTTCTTATCCAGATCTCTTGAAAATCCTACCATCGAAGATATAGCAAGATTGAAGCGAGTTTTTCGTTATATAGCAGGGACGATTGATTATGGAATTTCATACAAGGCAAAAACAGAAAATGGTAGTTTAGAGTGCTACAGCGATGCAGATTTTGGAGGTTGCTCAAAGACAGGCCGCTCTACATCTGGAGTGGTCATCATCCATACTGGAGGAGCCATTTCATGGTTAAGCCAGCGTCAAGCAATGGTAGCAACATCAACTACTGAAGCTGAAATCGTAGCTGCAAAGGAGGCTGTCAAAGAGATCATTTGGCTCATACGACTATTTAAAGAAATTACAGAGCTAAAACATATTCCTATTTTACAAATTGACATTTCAGCAGCGGTAAAATTAGCGCAGAATCCAGAATTTCACCGCCGTACTAAACATATAGCTATTAAATATTTTTTCATTCGTGAAAAACTAAGTGAAGGAGAACTTGGTGTTCAACAAGTTTCAACTGATCAACAAGTGGCGGATGTTATGACTAAACCATTACCTAAAATGCGTTTACAGATTCTGTGTACTCAAATGGGATTATTGTAAGTGTTAGTTACAAGTTTTTTCTGTGAGTGTTTTAATTTTTTCATTTAACAAGGGAAAGTGTTAAAGTGTAAAACAAGTGTTAAAACTTAAAATTAAGAAGTTACTAGATCTAAGGTTTTTTCGTTGTCATAGTTAGATATTTTTTGTTAGTCGTTTTAGTTCACGTTGTACTGATGTTATACACAGAAGATAAGTTCACGTTGTACATATGAAATACACAGGCGTGCTTAAGTAAGTTAAGGTTATGTCAATAAAAAAACCATAAGTTGTATTTGTGTGTGTAACCTCTAAACAAAAACGGTTTAATAATAAATAGAAATAAACAAACTTCAATATTAACTTAATTCAATAAGTTATTGAATAAATTCAATAATCAGAAGCGAAGAAGTTGTTAAAAAACACGCGATGAACAAATGGTTGATGAACAACTGACAATAGTTCCAGTACAACGTTTTCTCCCAGACCCAGTTCGTTTTCGTAAGTGCTCGTTTTTCCTCCATAAGGTATGAATTTGTACAAGTAACCATTAGAACTACAGATACACCATAATTTGAAACCAAATCTAATTGGTTTTCCTTTGATGTACATTTTACAACTATGTCGTCCAAAATATGGCACCATTTCTTCATCAATAGACACATTGTGAGAGAATACTCCAAACTGCATGTTCTTTTCATTTATCAAATCAAAAATAGGTCTTAGTTTTGCGAATTTATCTCTTTTATCAAGTTGATCGTTGTCTGATAGATGTATATTTTGCTTTATGGAATCTAATCTGTTCCTAATCATACAGTTCCTAACTAACATTATCCCTTTATCCTCATCTTTCGACCAATACAGTTCTGTGGCTGGTAATGTATGGTACCCCGAGAAAATTAGTATGCCAAAGAATCGCTTTAGGCTAGTTCTGTCAATATCAAATGAATGTCGATTATTATCGTTAGCGTACTTTTTTGTATAAAAGATTGTTTTTTCCCAAACTTCGTCACTGAAGTACAGTGAAAAAACTTCGAAAGGCGTTTTGCCGCCAACTTTATTCTCAATTTCTTTCAACTTATGTTTTTCTTCGTTC
Source organism: Limonius californicus (assembly GCA_014611495.1). Taxonomy (NCBI): domain Eukaryota; kingdom Metazoa; phylum Arthropoda; class Insecta; order Coleoptera; family Elateridae; genus Limonius; species Limonius californicus. The sequence goes on along the minus strand of JABXWE010014636.1, from coordinate 17,945 downwards.
TGTGGTTCTGTCGTATATATTGGTGTTTTTCTTCTCCATTTTGGAAGAATTTCCTTCAACTTACGTTTTGTAGTTTTTTTACATAACTTGCCTTTTTTCGAACTTGTTGGTAAAGATTGATCATCTAAGTCTTCAGAAGTTTCAGGTAAAGTTGCATGAATTTCATACGTCCCTGCGACATCTGGCAAATCCTTTACGTCCTCACATATGTTCTTCATCTCTAAGTTCGTTTACAGGCGGCGGAATATACACGGCATCAATGGTATCAGTCTGCTGCAAATCTTCATCCTCCTCCAACACAGCCAAGAACTCAGCAGTTGAGTGAGGCTTTTTGTCTTCCCAAGACATCACTGTAACAAGACATTCTAATTTAGGAAGAAAAAATCAAATAAACAAAGTAGTGGCCAACAGATTAGAGAAAGGTACATCACAAGACCCTGTATATGATACGCCATTTATAAATAAAATCTATAATTTACTTACTTCGGTTCAATATTTTCCAAAACTTCACTTCAACACTATTTTTTATAATTACTAATTCCTATAACTCTTCTTTATTACCATACATTCTGAGTCTGAACAATCACGCAAGACTAACTTCCGAGTACTTGTCTCGTCGTGCTTACTGAGAATCCCAACGTTGCGCAGACGCAACAATAACAAAGGAGGCCGTGTGTCCAGAAACTATAAGCGCTTTGTCAAATATCATGCTACGTCTCTTCAACTAAAGGCCAGGTCGATGTGAATTGATAATTTAGAGAATCCCATTATTTTCTGGGTCGCACAGTAAGATCGATAAAGATATGGAAGACGAAATCCCAAATTTTTCATAATTCATGAAGTTGAAAAAAAAATAATTTTCTGATTATATCGATATATTCCATGAAAAACCTAATCATTGTTATATTCCAAACAGACTATAGTAGAAAAAAAGTGATGACATTCACTTACATATGTATAAAAAAGCATTTTGAACATGTTTCGTTTACGCAACCTTGGGGACTAATGGGTTTAAGCAAACTCAATATTAAAGACACTTAATAAATAATTAGGAGAAGGTGAATGTGTGAAACAACAAACAATGTTTACAGAAAATACCAGAAATCATCAATTTATGGCAAGCACGCATTATTAAGATAAAATATACACTTACGGTTTTCACAAATTCATTTTTACTTTTAACGTATGTTTTAACTGATTAGTTACTTCTGATGATTACGCCCAATATCTTGAAACATTGGCAGTTGCAGTCGTTGTAGAGCATTGTGCATGTGCAAGCTCTGCAATTTTACGCGATAATTCCGGTAACTAAAGGTATCAATGGTCATGGTACGTCAAGCGATTTTAACGTTTAAATGTAAAACATCGCGGATAATATGTCACGTGAACATGTAATTGCTTTCAAGGCCACCCCATCTACGTTTTGCGGCCGTGCACTATTCGTTGATTCACCATGTATAAGGATTGAAAGTAGTTCGACTGAACACTCACATCCCAAACATAACCTGAGTAAATGTTTTAAGAAGCTTCAGAATTGTTACTAGATAACAAGTTGTTAAAAAAGTACTTGCTTAACACTAATAACATTTTTTACATTATTATCTACGCGTTTCTACGGTAAAGGTGAGTTATCTTCGCATGTTTACTGTAAACAATTACATTTTGGTACATATGAGTTGTTTACTTACATATCGCCCTAGGATTGTACATAAAGGGTAGATAACAAAGAAGAACATTTATTTACTACAGGAAAACGTATGCATATTAACATGGATGCCTTATCTATGATGAATGTAGATGTCAAACCCCATGTTACCAGTGTGTGTTCGCTATCAACTTCTTTAGATTCAACATGCAATAACTGGCAGCAAATCAAAATCAAGGACAAATTATCTCAGAGTGAGTTGGAAACAAATGGTAAATTTGTATTATACACCCAAAAGCGAGTATAAGTTAAATCGTACAAGCAATTAAATGATAATAGAAGAGGGTTTCCTTCCAAAGTTTTGGTATTTTTACAATGCATGCCAATGTAATTTGTAGCAACTATAATAGAGGGTTTACATGTGCATGGATTTACAGGCGCTATTTTTAACGTCAGTCCAACTTTCGCACCAGTACCTAAAGGTTTTCTTAATTATACTTCGCCATGGTGACTGACTCATTACTGGCACGCCAGTAAGTCCATGCACATGTTATATAATAGTATGAACACATTCATTCAAATCTACCAAATATACCTAAGTAGTTTAAAGATATGCGGTAACACAATTACAGTAGAGCTTCGATAATCCGAACTAATAGGGACCGAAGGTGGTTCGGATTGTCAAATATTGTTGCTAAATAGTTGAAAATACGAGTATACGATACAAGCAATGAAACACCTGCATACCAGAACTCAAAAGCAATATATTTCTGTAAACATAAAACAAAAATTCAAATTCAAATTCAACTATACGTACATATTTACATATGTACCTAGATACGCAATTTTAGTTATTTGCACGAAAATAATCAGAGATCTTCTTTTGAACTGCTATCGCAACCATTTTCTTTGTTGCGAGATAGCGGATTCGTTTCAGTACTAACAATTGCGTTGAATTAGACGTTCAGAATACTGGGGTTTGGATTATCGACACTATTCTGTATTTCTTAATTGTTACTAATTTATAAACCGGAAAAAATATGGGCGTCTATTTAAAATCACCTTGAACTAGTTTAGTTACTTACGTAATATTCAATAAGTCACTTATAAACATGTACATGTGTTACAGTAAAACAGGAAGAGATGCAAACATTGGAATTACCTTCAGAAACGTCTGAATTAAAGTGTGATGCGGAATACGATAATGAGTGGTTCATTAAACTGGAATCATTACATGAAGAATTAGATATAAAACCTGAAATCTGTAGTAACAATGAAGATCATATAATAATAGAGCCTCCATTAAAGTGCACCATGCGTCAGAGTGTTAAAACTCATATTGGGGAAAAGTTATATAAATGCAATGTATGTGACTTTGAAAGTACACAAAAATCTATCTTGCGAACACATAAGAGAACTCATACAGGAGAAAAACGTTTCAAGTGCAGGACGTGTGACTACAATAGTGCACGCAGAAATAGCTTGCAAATGTATATGAGCACTCATACAGGAGAAAAACCTTTCAAGTGCAAAATATGTGACTATGAAAGTGAACGGAAGTCTAACTTGCGAACACATATGCGCACTCATACAGGAGATAAACCTTTCAAATGCAAAATATGTGACTACAAAAGTGCACAGAAGTCTAACTTGCGAACACATATGAGCACTCATACAGGAGAAAAACCTTTCAAGTGCAAAATATGTGACTATGAAAGTGCACAGAAGACTAACTTGCGAACACATATGAGCACTCATACAGGAGATAAACCTTTTAGGTGTGATAAGTGTGACTTTGAAAGTGCACACAGGGATAGCTTGCGGGGGCATATGAGCACTCATACAGGAGAAAAACCTTTCAAGTGCAGAATGTGTGACTACGGAAGTATAAAAAAGTATCAATTGCGAATGCATATGAGCACTCATAGAGGAGGTAAACCCTTCAAATGTAGTATGTGTGACTATGAAACTATACAAAAATCTCACTTGCAAACACATATGCGAACTCATACAGGAGAAAAACCTTTCAAGTGCGGGACATGTGACTATGAAAGTTCGCACAAAAATAGCTTGCAGCAACATATGAGAACTCATACAGAAGATAAACCCTTCAAGTGTAATAAGTGTGACTTTGAAAGTGCACACAAGAGTAGCTTGCGAACACATATGAGCACTCATACAGTCGAAAAACCTTTTAAATGCAAAATGTGTGACTATAGAAGTGCACAGAAGGGTGTCTTGCAGCGACATATCAGAACTCATACAGGGGAGAAACCTTTTAAGTGTAAAAAGTGTGGCTTTGAAAGTGCACAGAAGCCTAATCTGCAACTACATATAAGGAGGATGCATACAGAAAAGAAAAAAACCGTTTGAATGCAAAATTTATTGTTGTTTGAATGTGAAGCATATATTGTATAAGTAAATGTAAGGATCAATATTAATAGGTATAAGCATTTTAAAGCTTGTAACATGTTAATTGTTGTGTTGTTCTTTTGAAAATGTTTACCTTATGCAATTGTATTTGTAACGTTGTTGATGTGTCTATAATAATATTTATATAGTAATGTTAAAAGTTACTTGTATTTGTTATAAACTAACTAACCCTGTATTTGAACATTGTTTTACAAAAATTGAGTCACCAACACTGACTCACAGACGCATTTATTTCTACTAATACTAATCTGAAAATAAATTAACGATACATCTCAAACTTTTACGAATTACTTTCCACTTTTTTCTAGTTTGTTTCCTTTTTTCGCCTGACAACCTTCGTCACCTAAAATCACCATCCTACACTTAACAATCCTGCCTAATCATCGAATCCCGATGATTGGTTGCTGATTCACAACTGCAAGTACTCGACTGTTGTAGAAGTTTTTTAAGGTCCGAAACACGCACTGTCATTATGCATGTGGGTGTGAGTTTCGTCCACCACTGAATTGCTTTCGTTTTATAGTGACGAGATCGTTTATTTGATAACTCGTAGAGGTGCGTCTCTTCAAATAGTAACTCTTTTGTTTTCTTTCTGAATTTGTAATTCTTGTAGTATGATTCTAAAGTACCTACATGTGAGTAATATGGTAGCTGTTCAACGGCATATGCTCTGTATATAATGGGTGTAAAAATCCTACCTTTTTCCCTTCCTTGCAATTTATCAATAGCAATGGCACACAAGCCTGAATAGTATTTGCTATTTTTGTCTTTACGTTTAGTATAAAATTAAGCATTCTCTTTTAACTAACTCTTGTTGTTTTCAGCAACTGTAATTTGGCTCTTCCTCTTCTACGATTATATATATATCTTAACCTTTTTTTCATTTTCTTCTTTCGTTATCTTGCTCTAATATTGCATCTAATTCATCTTCGATTGGAGCTATGTGTAAACAGTTACCATCTAGTCTTCTACTTATTATAATTCCTTCTTGGTTTAGGAATTCTTGCGTTATATAAACTTCCATGGACGTTGCGTCCTTGGGCACAACATGTGCCGTTGTAGAAAAATCATTGTCGCGAAGAATCCGACAGTAGCCACTTTATTTTTACCAAAACATTTCTTCTAATTAGATTGACTTGGTTTCCTGTGTCCACCGCAGATTCAACGTTCAAATTTCTGTTTATTACTGTATTAATCATTTGGTTTCGTGAGGTTGTAGTCATGAAGTTCGAGATAGAAGCTGTTGCATGGGTTGCTTGGCTTTGGTATTGTTGTATATCGATGTTGAGGTTCGAATCCCCCGCCAATAGTTGGTTACTAACCTCACCAATAGAGTTTAGTTTTAATTTTAAAAGGACCAGGCTCAACACTGTTGACATGGTCGTTCATGTATAATGAATTACTCTCCAATTTGCCTGTATTATTAGTTATAAACAAATATCGTTCGTTCGAACTCGTACGTGTTGTTTAGATCATAGAAAACAGATAAGGGTTTTGAGCCCTAGTGCTTGGAATAATTAGCATTTTCTCCGTAATTAAGTAACGACCTTATCTTCTTCCTTTATTTATTTCTACTACATGTTTTGTTTATATCGTGTTCTCTGTTTACCTTTTCGACTACTTTTACGCCTTCGTCTTGACCGCGTCTTCAACATCTTTATCGACATGCTTGGTAGTTAGTAGTTCAATGTCCAATAAGGTATGGTAAATTCTTTTAATTTATATTGAGGTATGCCCAATAAAATCTATACGGTTATGGGCAAGTAAAACTACTGTATACGTTTTTTTAACTTCTTGTTGTCGACAGATTTAAACGCTACTATAAAAGTGAAAAACGAGCGGTTTTTTTGCCATGAAGTCTGAGCGGAGCTGTTGAAAAGCAAAGCTTTTGCCATTAGCTTCTTCGATGATACTAGCCAAGGGATACCCGAAGCCATGTACTTCTATGATTTTCGCATCTATTAAAAGACGACCGAATATAGCAGTTCTACGGTGGTCGCCATCAAATATAGAATTAGTGGAAACGTTTGTTTAGTCTTAATTTCTATTGATTGTTTAATTGTTGAAGACGTGATTTTAGCGTCATATTTGATGTTTGTTCGCGTGGTTAAGAGTGTATAATTCCATTGTTTTTAATTTCCAATCTATGTAAGTAGGAGCAAACAGCTCTGAACGCTGGCGTTATTTTCTGTTTGTATTCTCAATAACTAAGATCCGTTGCTAATGACGCGGGGACTGCCTTACATTTTTCTAGTTTAAAGGGATATTGTTCCAACACTGCAACTTTCACGTCTGAATAACTTCCGAGATGCCGTTAAAGGAAGTGGCTGTTTCAGCATTCTAGTTTATGTGGGGTGTTATACAAAGTAGGTTAAAATAAATTGAATCAATTTAATTTTATATGCGGTAGGAATAAACGAAATTTAATTGATGTAATTGGATAGAAAAGCAAATGACCATAATAAACTTTGTTAAAATTTAGAATATTATTTATGTCGAGCTCAACTTATGATTCGGCAAGTTTATTTGTGTGATTGCAAAAGTAGGTACAGTGTTGATCAGTCACGTGGATTGTTAAAGCTACATATTTAATAGTCCTGGAATCAGTAGAGTTTCGGATAAATTTAAAATTGCTATAAAAATATTAAGTACTTAACATTGCCATGTTGAATGGCGCCCAGTTTTTGTTTGTTGAATCTTTTTATCTTATCGGCATAAATGCATCGTAAAGCATTTTCTCTTAATGTAATTATATTACTTAGCAGCTTAATAACATAGCAATACACAGGGTATCTTATAAGTGGAGATAAAACGCCCCACAGTACTGTTCAGCAGTGGATGCTGAATACAAAACAGCCAAAATATTTATTTTTCGCAGGCTACTTTCTTCATACGAGCTTCTGGAAGTTTTAAATTCGAATGCTGGGTATCTTCAGCAGAAGAGCTAAACTAATAGTTGTTATCAATAATAGTAGTTCTTCATCAATATACTTAAGATATTAACAATAAAAATTGTTTCTACACAAGTTTAAATTCCAGATTTTTAATCATAAGATTTTGTTGAAAACTCGAGATATAGATATGGTATCAAGGCAAATCTAAGCAAGGCTGGTAGTAATTTTTATTTAATTTGATACTACCCCTCCTTACTGTACACTTTTCAAACACTGTCTTCTGTGTTTTTTGTTTTTGTAAATTTTGTTACACTTGCATTAATGAAATACACATTTGCTGAGTACATTAACAGGACTTGGATTCTTGCAGATGTTGGTGGTAATTGTAAAGCAGCTGCAAGGATATATGCAGAACGCTATGTAACTGGAAGACTTTCAAACCATGCAGTTATTAAACGAACTCACCAACGACTACGAGCGAGAGAGGAAGTTTTGGTATAAAATGAGGTGGTGGTGGTCGGCCATTTACAGTAAGACAACCCAATATTGAAGAAAATGTGTTAGATTTAACAGACGCGTACGTTGTTTTCTCGGATTATAAACCTACCCAAGACAGTACACAGAATATTACACGACAACGGCCTATATCATCTTCGAAAAACGAAAGTGCAACACTTATTGCCTCTGAATTTTGTTTTCAATATCTTTTGGCCAGACGAGTCGACATTTACGCAAGATGAGGTTTACAATACTCATAATAATCATGTGTGGGCAGAAGAAAACCCTCATGCAACTCAAGTTTGAAGCCATCGATATCGATATGGTGTTAATGTTTGAGTAGGTATGGTAAATAATTATTTGATTGGTCCTCTTATTCTTTCAAATCGACTTAATGCTGAAAATTTTCTACATTTCCTAAATGAAGATGTTCAAATCGAAAATGTTCTACTAATAATAATAATAATAATAATAATTATAGTTCCCATTATTCCCCTGGTTGAATATATTTCATCCAGGCTTGTCTGTCATCTGCTGTCCTCTTCAATTCCGAAATACTCTTCGCTGTTTGTACCTCCACGCTGCGCCTCCAGGATATTTTGTCCTCTCTCTTTTGCACTTGCCTTGCGCGTTCCAATCCAGGACTGCTCTCGTAGGTTCTTCCCTCGGTTAGTTGGGTTTTTAAATATCAAGTTATTTTTCGCTTTTTATAAAGAAATATAGTAATCTATAGTTTGAAGATATATTTTTTAACCGTTTAAAATATTTTACATTAGATATAGGCAAATGATGTTGTGTTTAACAATTCTTCAAATTAATAAAATATATAGTTTTAGAGCAATTTAAAAGGGAATTTTTTTAAAAGCAGGAAAATACAGATCATAAAGCACCTTTGAAAACCTTTCCTTTTTGTGTACGATAGTATTACCGTAACAACAATTGTGCGACTGCTGTGCGCCGTAGATTCAGAAAAAAATTAATTTACAAAATATCCAGCAATGTCCAAGCATCCAGACGATCCAGTCATGGGTTAGCAAGTTTCCAAACTGGTTCAACACTGGATAAACGCAGCTCCGGTCGTCGCAGGTCAGTAAGAACGAATGAATGCATTGAGACGGTGAGAGTGTCAGTGCGCGAAGAACCAAGTTTATCGACGCGAAAGCGCGCTGCTGCTTTAAATGTGACAAAATCATCCATTCTTCGCATCCTCCACAAGGATTTACATCTGCATCCATACAAAATTTAATTGGTGCAAGAACTGAAGCCGACGGACTCCGTTAATAGGCTTTTTTTCGCCAACGAAATCATCAACCGGTTTCCAATAGTGGACAACATCTTGTTCTCTGATGAGGTACATTTCCACCTTAATGGCCCTGTGAACAATCAAAATTGTCGTTACTGGTGTGAAGAAAACCCAAGAAAGAAACGTCAAAGGCCTCTGCATAGCCCGAAGCTTACAACTTGGGCTGCAATGTCAGCAGCCGGAATAATCGGCCCATTCTTTTTTGAAGACCTCGAAGGTCGTGCATTAACTGTTAATTCTCAGCGTTATGTCGACATGATTCGGACTTTTTTGGTTTCTGCTCTTCAAGAATTTGAAGGGTACAATCAGGAAACTTGGTTTCAGCAGGATGGAGCCACCAGCCATACATCGAATCTTACGCTTCCCGTCGTTTAAGCTCTATTTCCAGGAAAATTGATCTCACGAAGAGGGAACATTCAGTGGCCCCCCAGAAGTCCGGACCTGACTCCTTGTAATTTCTTCTTATGGGGATATCTCATGAGTCAGGTCTATCGAAACCAACCCGCCACCCTGATCGAACTTAAGCAGAATATACGCCGAGAGATTGAATCTATAACTGTTGACACTTGTCGCCGCGTCATAACAAATTTTAGAGTTCGCGTCCAAGGAGGCAACCCGTGAACACCTCGACAACATAATCTTCAAAACATGCAATCCAGAGTTTTTTGTATATTGTGAAAAAAAAATTGTTGAATTTGATAAAAATTTCATATTATTATTTCAATTTCAAAAGTTAAGAACATTCTGGACCACCTTGTATATACGAAAAAGGAAACAGAGAGGAGATACAAAACTATCGACCCATCTCCTTGTTATCACAGATTTATTAATTATTCGTGACGATAATTAATAACAAATCGACTAAATCAAAATGGATGATTACTAGGCTATAGAGAGCAAGCGGGATTTCGTAAAAACTTTAGCACTTCCGATTAGCTACTAACGATGAGAACACTAATCGAGAAGGCAAATGAATACCATCTGAACCTATATCTTGTCTTCATCGATTACGAAAAAACATTTATATTAATTGCTTATATGGATATTACGAAATGAGAAATTTAAATATGCATTTCACCTTTAATATGGTTTCTCAGACAATCACCTGGTAAGAATGACTCATTTTTACGAGAGTACTTTAAAAAGTATAATGAAAACACTTGAGTATAATCAGCGAAAAGTAAGGACAATAGATATACAACAGCTGTAGATACAAAATATGCCTTTCAGAAAGATTTAATTGTTGGGCTTTACAAAAAAATATTGCTTACAATGGAAATATATACAGCGTTTTCACTTACATTAGTTAATTGTCCAACGCCAAAAGGATAGTATGTTTCGTTGATATGCGGATCGCTCGGATAAGTAGTGCGTACGTCGTTTGTTCTATCTCCATGTCGAAACAGCTGCAATTAATTAATTTATTTTCCTTCTAATTAATATAATCAAACTAAAAATAATGTAAGCCCTTACAACTTGAACTAATTTCAATGTATTGTTGTTGTCTTGGTATTTTTTTGAATCGCTGGAAATCACGGAACACCATATATTTCCTAGAGTCACTAAAAAAACGACAATAATTGAAGGACGTAACATTTTTACAGCACTTTAACTGAAGGTACTGTCTATCGCATACGATTTTGATACTTTATATAGGTGTTCTTATCATACACGTTAGATAATTTAAACATTGGAACTTGTATTGTGTAGATATTAGATTTTAGATTAGAATCTATGGTCTTCTCTGTATTAAGCAGCTTCCATCTTCTAAGCTTACAATGGCTTTGTATTTACACACAAGATTCACTTAAGTTATACAAAGTAATTGCAGACTAGTTGATACAGAGTAATAAAATATAATATAACACACAAACCGCAAATTAGACGTGAATAATGCATTTATAATAACTTTAATAAAGTATAGCAATTAATTCTAATTTATTTTTAATAGATATAAACGTATACGTTTAAATGGAAGCGTTATTTTATATATATTTTAAATTGTAAAAATATCAGGATAAGGGCATACTTGTTCGGCAAATCAATTTTCTTTTTGATAAGGTTAGTTAAATTTACATAAAATCTTGCATATGTAGATGTAGATGACCTACTGTGTTTTGATACCTGGAATTATTATTTGTTATTTAGTAGAAAATAACATAAAATTTAATTAGTGGTACGTGAATTAATGTATATTATCTGATAAGTAATTCAAATATTTTAGTTTCGTTCTGAATAATAAACAGGCATTAGACAGTTGCTTCAATTTAGATTAAAAGCTATAGACGAAGTAATTATTTTCTATTGTCATACAGTGTACAATATACGTCGGTTAATGTGATCATATCAGGACTCAGGTTTTATGTTGACAATAACCGACCTGTCCAAAACGTGATCATTTCTTAGCCTGGAAAGATGATCTACCTGGGGTAACTTAAAAGCATCCGCAGTGGTTACCAAAGCTACAACATCCGTTACGTTCAACTCAAAGTTGCCAAATAGTTATTATAAATAGTCAATTTTATCGTAACCAATAAGTTTGACTTTTGACTAACTTGCAAGTGCACATTATAGCTGTATATATTTAAAGCGACCTATAGTGGTTAGTTTTAGGTTACATATTCTATAACAAGTTTTAAAAGTTAACAAAGAGATACTTGTAAATCCCTGCTAATAGATATCCGTAGTAAGTTGATAATCGTTGCACATACTCTTGTGAATAGCTATACTGCAAGTGGATTTGAAAATGCATTGTCATTTTAGCTACTGACCGAATATCTTATTGTAATTGGTAAACTTATTTCCCATTTTTCAATTATTTGCTTACAGAAATGAGTAACAAAATAGTAACAAGAACGTAAATATTCTTCGTGAACCCATAATACAATTAATCATATTAAGTGTTTATATTTATTTAAACTATTGTCTAAACGCTGTACCGTTGCGACCATTTACTTATTGGGCCGCACGTTAATATTGCTTATATTGCTCGGGTAAGCTCATGAGATGTCCAGCGTTCAGTAATAACTACGTGTGAAAGAAATGTATTTATTAATTAGCACTTAAAGTATGTACAAACTGTAAAATAAACTAAGATTCTGGTGTATAATAACTGTAATGGTCAATAAAAGTAGATTCTTGGGTAGTTCTTGGAGTACTCTGTAGCTCCACTGGGTCTTCCTGGTCGGGCACGCCTACTCCGGATTGCTGCGGTCGATCGAATGCTCGATCGCTCCTCAAGATGGACGCGGTCTGGTCTTGACTGGACTTTAAACACAAACAACTGAATTAAATAATTATTGTTTACTGGTGTTATTGCTGCCTCAGCGATTACGTTGAGGTAAATCGGGATAAACGAGTAATAATTAACTAACCTTCCGGTGCGGGGGTGCATAAATCACGCAAGCTTGATTAGAAATAGATGAACTTGAATAAATAGTTATAAATCGCTTAGTTCAACGACCCCGGTGAGCTCTCCACTACTAGCAGGCAATTTATCTTTAACAGTACGTATTCAACTTGAATTCTGGTGACTTTATATTAAATATTCAAACAGGAACTTCTTATTTAAGCTTTCCTGGAATTCCCCAAAAATACAACGGCGAAGTTTTGAACGTGTTGTGATTGTCGGGTTTAATTCAGTAACCTGTATTTATACGGTGTATTTATGACGGGACGGGACTGAATGCTTAATTGACAAGACTTGATAATCTCGGCTCATAAATAATTTACTTTTAATTTGCAAATAAAATTGGCATACGTTGCACCCAGATTCGTACAGACTGTCGCTGGTACAGAATCTGTGTATAGCTCTGAACCGTTTGAAATTCTCCAAACGTAATTCAAATATTACAGCCGGTATTTATAATAACTCAAAATTGGGATTCGTGAAATTCCTCCACGGATCGAACCAAGTTCAGTTCAGGGATTCAAATAAGAATTCAAATAAAAGATTACCGTGTGCTTACGTCGCTAATTATTCACCAGCTCGGCACACAATAATAATTCGTATGACAATTACTTCTACCAGATATACTCCGATTCTAACACCAGTATACATCTTGTAAAAGTAACCATTCAGGGAAATCGTTCTACGGGATGAGCCAATAAAAGACCAAAGCAGGTTAATAATATTATACTCGCCAATTACACGTTCAAAACTTGATACTTCCCAAACGGTTTCAAACAGCGAATGAATTCTCGCGGATCCTCCCAGCGGTAGCGAGCCCCAGGTTGTCGAGCGTCGGGATCTGTAACTCGTAATATAAAATGATTAAAACTGTTTCAAACACTGGTGAAAGTACAGGAAAATTATTTGTTCACTTTTAGGTAAGCACTCGGGTTAGTAAAAGGAATTTTACTTGACTGGTTAATTTTCAGGAACGGATTTGCAAAACTGCAATCGCTTAAGATTGCTCTTAAGGAAAACGGCTGAATATTTCTGACTTTGAATTGCTTCAAAGGCCAGGAAAAATTCTAAAGATCTTGAATGGCCGCGCTGGTGGTTTTATAGGGGTTCACTCCTACACTTCCGTCATGCGCGCATCATCCCTCTGTTCTGATTTTCCGGGAAAGGGTTATCTTCATTCTGGAACATCTCGCGCCACGGTCGCTTGCAGATGTTTGTTATTGCGGTCGGCCTTATCTCCAAATGTGAATTTATTCGAAATTGGTAATTAGATACCAATTATTCGACTTTCACATTTTGCACCCGTTACAACTTTATGATACGAAATAAATAAATGAGCTTAAAACAGTTGGCCACGTTTCATGGTTTTTAGTAAATAAACCATCATCGATCAATTGTAGAATCGGTGAATTTTCCTTTCGACGAATTGCGAGTCGGTGAATTTTCCATGCGACAGATTTACCAGTCGGTGAATTTTCTAGTCGGTGAATTTTCCAGTCGGTGAATTGCAATCGGAGAACTTTCCGGATACCCTCCAAAAGATTTGTTCAAATGATGCCAAAAAACCTTACGAATGGTCACTTTTTAAATATTAGTAACACATAACATGAAAAAGAAAAAAATACTATTACAGATTACAGAAACGATTTAATAGAGCAGTAAAAATAAAAGGTACGCTGAAGCACCACTGCTTTATTCCACATTCCAGAACGCAAATGAAATCTACATTATTTTCATTTTTAGAAGACGAAATCGTTGTAAATGTTGATAAATAATTATTTTAGTTATACCACCTCTTGTAAATATTTGTGAAGAATTGTTTCTACTTCTGTTACTCATTGCTGTAAATATTTGTGTCGTTATGTTAATGCCTAAATGTTAAATATTCGTAAATACTAGTTTCTGTTATCTTTAGTTATATAAATCTCTAGAAATAGTTATTTTTCTTTTTATTATTAATGTAGGTATGCCCGAACAGTTGTTTTCGTTTGTTTTTGTAAATATTTGTAGGTAGTTCTTTTTCGTGATGGCTAAAATTATACCAAATTACTAAATTATTTATTGTAGGAGCTAATTTTCAAAGCCAGATTGTGTTTCCATCATAACAAACTGCGATTTTCTTTTGTTTCAAGCGTATATTAAATGAAAGCACATTTCATATACCTTAAAATAATGTATATACAGGGAATTTTCCTTTTAGTATACATTGCCTATGTATACTTTTAAAAAGAACGCGTCAATTACGTCTATTGTGTAGGCAACCAACTATACCCACAACTAAAAAACAGAAGCCTACGTCACTGTAGTTGTGAATTATTTGAGTATGAAGGTTATGTTGATGCAGTGTTTATATTAAATAAGTAAATCAAAATAAGTTGAACAACAACGACGGCGATTATTATTGTAAAACATTAAATACCAATAACAGAAAACGCAAATTAAAATAAAAGCAACAGTTACGACAAGTATTCGAAATGGCCACCTTCTACTTCTAAACAATAACCTAAACCGTGTTGAAAAGCACGCACAGCATTCGCAAGAAAGTCGGGATTCGAGCTATTGCATTCGGTACGCATGGGATCTTTTAATTCATCAATACTTTATACTGGAATATTTGTATAAATTTTTGATTTCAGATATCCCCAAACAAAGAAGTCATTGGTCGACAAATCTGCAGAACGCGGGGGCCACGGTGTAGGCTCGAATCTTCCTATCCAACGCCCTGGAAACCTGTCGTTTAGAAAGTTTCTTATAGCATCCGTGGAATGCGGAGGGGCTCCATCCATCTGAAACCACGGGTCACCGATGTTTAAGTTTTGTATTGCCGGAATGATGTCGTTCCTTATTAGCTCTAAAAATTAGGCTGTATTGAGATTACCATCAATAAAATATGGACCGATAAGCTTATTTTCAACTATTCCTAGCCATACGTTAACTTTTCCAGTGCATTGACTGTGAGTTATGTTATGTAAATGGCAGTTAGTGCGGGACCAATATCTAAGAAATAAGTTTATCAGGATATTGGATAATGGATAGTTGAGGAATTATAATCCACACCGAAAATTTTGTGAATTGACTTCTCCATTTATTGTGAAAGTTGCTTCATCACTAAAAACGATCTTATTTAAAATGTATTCATGTTCATTCATCAAATTAAAGAGTGTTTCACTAAAGATTGTTCTTTTTTTCTTTGCCTAAATCGAATAGTTATTGGTGATTCTAAAATTTGTACGATTTATATTTAAATTCTTTTAGCATTATAAATACCGAGGTTTTAGAAACATTAAAATGTGATCCTATTTCTCGTAGTGATACTATGGGGTTTTCTTCAACGTAGCATAAAATATTTAATTTCATTTTTTCAGTTAAAACGTGATTACTTTTAGTTCTTATTTTATTGGAATTTATTACGCATCCCTCTGATTTAAATTTTCTAACAATTATTGTTTGTATGGTTCGAATGCAAGGAATAGGTCTTTCTGGATACTTTAGTGAAAATAAGTCTCTCGCAGTTCTTACGCTGTTACCATTCTGATACCACATTAGAATTTCCACTTTTTCGTCTTTACTGTACATGGTTGTATAAAAATAGCAAAAAGATACTAAATAAAAACAAATTTTATTTTTTAATTGAATTAATTTGATTGTTTTGGCCACAGCATGCATTAGTTGTCTGTATAGTTGGTTGCCTACATAATAGGCGTAATTGATGCATTCTTTTTAAAAGTATACATAGACAATGTATACTAAAAAGAAAAATTGCCTGTATATTGCTGTGAGAGACCCCACCGTAAATATTATTGTAAATATAAATTGTAAAGTTATCAATAAAGTTATAAATAAATTGATGAGGGCTAAATATGAAAATGTAATCACCTACACACAACAAATATTTAAATTGAGACTCTAATAAATATAACTGCATGAATTTTGAAATGAAATGATAATTAAATTGTTAATATAAATCTCAGGGTTTAATACAATAACGGTTGCAATAGATTGGGATAGCAAGAGTTCAGGCTCGTATTACAGGGAATTAAAGAATAACAACGAATTAAATTATAAATGAAATTTAAATTAAGAAAAGTAACAGAATAGCTTAAATTTGGAATAAACATAGACTCCTTTGCAATAATCTTACGAAAATTAAGCATATAGGTTCAAGAACACAAATACAATAAAATAATCTAGTTATCAAATGAATCTTAAACACGTTTTATACTAAATATTTAACTAACCTTCGAAATGGTTCTTTTCTTATACAAGACACAATTCCTGCGGCGCCGGTCTGTCTTAAATTATCCAGTATACATGGCATCGAACTACGTTGTTGTTTCCAGTTAATGTTCCAAGACTGCGCTTAAAATTCTTACTTTCAGTGAAGTACGGCCTCCAATTCCCATATAGGAATTCTCCAATTGTTGCAGGATACAGGTAAGTGATAGCTTTTACCTTTTATAGTTAGCTTTGTAGCACTCGTAATTCCAAATATAATGTTCATACACTTTCTAGGTTATGCGAAGATTTCAATAAGATTGCCTGACTTATTATTCCAGAATTTGCAGTTCATAATCAGAGGATTATTAGATAGACGATGCACTTTATAGTTTAATTCATGTGAATACAACACTTGATGGAACCCAATCAATTTGGTAAGTATAAACTTTGTTTCACTTATAAATGTCGTTGTAATTATACGGTGCACAGGTAAATAATACACTTGAACTCTATTAAGCATTTATTATCGAATGCAACTGTAGATAAACGATGATAATAACAATACACACACAGGTTATAACACAAATTCTATTACGAAGTTAAACAATACGACGAGGACTTATAAAAATTCGCAAATGGCAAGTAACAGGTTCAATTAGCAATCAAAATTATCAAGTTAAGAAGGTAAAAGGGTAAGTGACGAAGTTTAAGGGGCAAGTTAATAAGTACGAAGTCGTTTTAAGAAGTGGTTTTAAGAAGTGGTTTTAAGAAGTGGTTTTAAGAAGTGGTTTTAAGAAGTGGTTTTAAGAAGTGGTTTTAAGAAGTGGTTTTAAGAAGTGACGCTCATTTTTCAAAATTCCCTTTATATAGCCTCGCAACAAAAAACGCACGTTTCCATGGAAACAATGCAAAATTTTGCTGAAGGCATAAATATTTAAACAAATACAGTATTGTTGTTAACGAAAACAAGACAAAAGGCAACTACATCACCAATAGTAACATAACACATCAACAAATACTAGTTCTAAACATTAAAAATCCAAATTTCTAGCAAATTCATAAATCGTCGATGACATTTCAAGTATTTTATAAATAAATAATCAAATACATCTTTAAAGCTAGAGGTAAAACGTCGTAAGGCTGCCTCTTATGCCAATACACATTTATACAACATAAAACAATGCAAATAAGCACATACATGTGTTAAAAGTAACAAACTTAACCTGATCTGTCAAATCGTAACAACAAATCCTAACGTTCTTTGAAATTACAGCATAAATTCAAGAAAGAATCATTGCAAGGCTTCAACAAAACATCTAGAAAGAAAAACCAAGGCAAAAATCCCGGAGGATACAAGAAAAAACCTGCAATTCCACCCGATTACAATCCGAAGGCTCATCGGAAAGGAACACGAATAGCCTCACTTCAAATCTGTGTGTGTGTGTGACTCATTAACATAAGGAAAAGCTACATATGGCTTCTATGCATGATAATTAATAAGGATTTAGCTATTTTGAAGGGTGTAACATAGCAATATACATATAT
>JABXWE010014635.1:0-17190 GCA_014611495.1 Limonius californicus | reverse complement strand
CCCAGCTTCCATCTTCTTCGGTCGTAACATGTTTCTTCTTCAAGGTTTCTTGTTTTCATTGCCTCTTGTATATCGTCTCTCCAACTCTTTCTCGGCCGTCAATTTTTCCGTGTTTCGGTCGGAACCTATTCTACTATTTCCTCCATCCTCTTCGTGTGCCCAAACCATGCTAACTGTTTCTTTTCCACCTCTTCTGCAATGTTTGTCTTTACACTCACTATTTCCTTGATGGTCTCATTTCTTACTCGGTCTAAGCGCGATTTCATGCAGCTTCTTCTCAGACAGTCCATTTCAGTTGCCAGATGTTTATTCTTATTCCTTTTTGATAGATCCCATACTTCTGACCCATATATGGTTACCCTTTCAACTATACTTTTACATATTCTTTTCTTTGTTTTCGTCTTGATACTTTTTTCCCACAGTACGGAGTTTAATAACCTTATTACGCTTCTGCCTTTATTGATTCTTTGGATAATTTCCTCACTACTGTTGCCTAATTTATTAAATATTACGCCAAGGTATTTACATCTTTCGACTTCTTGTATATATCGGTTTTGTAACGGTAGATTTACTATCTGACTGTCACCAACAGGTGGGTATTCCGATTTTTTCATGTTTATGGTTAAACCTGTCTGTCTCTTCTTTCATTTTTCTAACCATCTAGCTTAAATCATCTTGATGTTCGGCAATTACGACTTGATCCTCTGCGAAGTGTAGACTAAAAAGGATGTCATTTCCCAGTCTCAGTCCTATCTGTTTGCATTTATTTGTCCACCCGATGATGGCTCTGTCCAAATATATTTTAAATAAAGCGAGAGTGCTTTCCCGTTTTTAACTCTTGCAGAATTTTTGTCATATAGCTGCATGGTAGCTCTTATAAGGGCGAGTTCTATATCTAGTTCTTGCATAGCTCTCCACATTTTGCCCGTTGGTGCGCTATCGTAGATTTTTTCCAAATCTATTAGAGCTATATGTGTCTCTCTATTTCTTTGAGCCCTTTTTTCTAGTGCTATTTTTAAGGTAAATGTGTTGTCTATTGTAGATCGACCGGCACGGAAACCTGCTTGCTCTTCTGATTGTTTAGTTTCTATTTCGATTAGGTTTTTTAAAACACGAGAATATATCCTCCCCATTGTATTTATAACTGCCATTCCTCGGTAGTTCGCTGCGTCGTCCTTACTGCCCTTTGTATGTATGGGCGATATATATATGAGGATCTCCATTCTTCTAGGATATTCTCGCCACTAATACACCGTTTATGTAGATTTCTCACCATGCTAAGCAGTTTTTCTCTTTTCTTATAAAATTATGAAAACAATTAAACCTGTGTTTATGTTAATACTCGTTTTATGTACATCGCTACTGGACGACTTAGTAATTGCAGATGTGTAGCTTGAAAATTATATTTTAGGCTCATATGGCAATTGAGAAATATTGAAATAAAAAGTGTCCTGTGTGAACATCTGCGGCATTCAATTCGGTGTTAAGGACGGACCTTCGCAGAATAATCAATAACTTCAGAGAAATTTCTATGTTTATGTAACTTATACTGTCACGTATTTACTAGGAGGAATTTTACAGCAACTTTAGAGTATATTCGACTGAATACTTAAACGACAATTCAAAAACACCAAATCTACTACTATAAGTGGTACAGAAATTACTAATTTCAAAGCTATTTGAACAGTTACAGATATTAACGGACAACCATTAGGTATACCGTTTCTACATATATCGTTATTTTCATCTTTCATTTTAGGGTACAGCAAACCCAGTACGAATTACACAGCGTTCTCTAATTTTAAAGCGATATTGTGTACCTACACTCACTTATACATACCCAAGGTATTGCTATATACGGCATATCAAAGTTAGTGCTTCATGAGAGACTACTTAAAATAAATAAAACAAAAACGAATATAAAAATTTTAATTGGGTCCCGCTTCAACGTTACTGAGCCCCATGGACAGTAATTAGTACTTATATTGTTGGTGTAGGTTAAGCTCCTGTGGTTTTGTTCTTAATTGTTTTCTTTTTACAAAAGATCGTTAGTGAGGGGGCAATGACTTTAGCGATGCTGTTTGTTGATGATGGATTGGTTATGGCTGAATATGTATTTTTTATAAATTTGTTAGATATTTTAAATAAATATACTTCAAAACCACCGTATGTTGTAGGTCTACGAGTTGAATAAAGAGAAGCCAATTCGATTGCTATACGCCTACGTTCTGTTGGTAATATTCAAAAAAGTGTGAATTTTACAGGATTACTAAATCCCCTAAAACAACTATCGATCTGCAACTACACTAAATTGAATTGATAAATCTAGGAGTTTTTAAATCAACTGTAAGAAAACCTACACAGTAACGCAATACTATTTACTAGTTACTTAGATTATGGATTAATATCATTACTAACTTGAGTACTTCTATAAAAGCATTTTATACTGTCTGTGAAAATAAACATTCTTATTATTCCATACAAAGGTATCACATTAATATGAGCGATCTATAGCTAGAACTACATTTTTACCAGCCGTTATACTATGTATTTACTTTTTCTTGTAATACCATTGTTCACACCACTAGGTTACAACGGTAACCCGCGGCGCATGTGCCCAGCGTGCACATCAACATATTTTTAATTTCAGCATTACTAAATAATTAATTTAAAGCTTTACTTATAACAAAATTTGAACAAATAAATGTTAGATAAAATGCAAAATGTTAGCTACGCGTTTACAACGACTGCAAGCAGCAAAATTCATCACAGTTGCAACGATAAACGTGGTATGTGATATAAGCAGAAGCCAACATATTCATAACTATTTTATCATCGTTATTAAATTTTTTTGCTACATTCTTATTCATTTCTGAAGTAAAGTGAGCTGTCATTATTATTTTATATATCGTATTTACTACGTTATGCTTTCAAAATAACCATTCTGAAGACAGTTACAGCAGAAAGAGGTATCGTTGCGTTTTGTAACTTAATTTCTTGGTTCATTTACATGTTTCTATTTGTCTCAGAATCTATTAAAGGTACCTGAATTGCAGATAAACTAACAACTTCATAGGGTAACCTTACAATGAAAATGTCGTATGTATTAACACCGACAGGAAATTAAAGGCCTTATATTTTTTTCGAGTTCTGCTGAGCTGTAACTTTACATTTTTATAATAGTGTAGAAAATAAATCCTTTACATTAAAGCACTTCGTATTTCAAATGTCTTACAAATTGATGGTGACAAGTTCAATAAGGTTAGAATATAAGTATCCATTTTAAAACAAACTGCTTTGAGGTTGGTATATATATTATGTTGCAGTAGAAGCGTCAACTCAGTAAATGTATACATTTACTAGTCAGTGTAAACACGTTCTAATTCGTAACGTAAATGTACTCACGACCAATCACATGTAAATTTTGACTAGTAAACGCATACGTTTTCACATTTGATTTAATAAAAGTATGCACAAAATAAAAAGCGAGAATCTAAATGAATACTTTTACCACTAGATGTGTGCGCACCACGCACAAAAATTTGATACTAGCTAATTATAATTATTATTCCAGGACATTAATATGTTAAATGTATTTTGACAGAACATAAATGTATGGGAGATACGACCTCTTACAAATATAAATGTAAAAAGTAACATACACAAATTTGCTTCGAAAAATCAAAATTAATAAATTTTGCATGAAAATTCAAGTAATTTTGTTATTATTTATTAATCCATTTTTAATTTAGTTAATACTTTTACTAATCTGTTGTAGCAAATGTATACATTTTCCAGTAAGTATGTACATTTACAACAAATAGTGTACATTTTTATAATGAGTTGATACTTTTACTTAAATCTTAGGTAAATGTATACACTGACTAGCGAATAGCAAAAACACTAATTGTTAAGTAGCTATAATATGGTAAGTTGGATTTTGTTATGATAATAAGCAACTCGTTTATTGTGTATGTTTTATCATACCAAACAAAAAAACACTAAACAGTTACAATTACTGAATTAAATCAAATCTCAAATACATATTATAAATTGGTTTCGTTACGTTGATGATATTTTAGCATGTTTCAATATAGTTCATTTGAGTTTATTAGTACTTTGTTAAGGTTTATTAATACTCTACACTCAAAAATAAACTTTACATTAGAAACAGAACAAAACACATGTATTAATTATCTATAGAAAACCGCCACATACCTACAGACATCACAATACCACAGAACTCATGTCACCACAAAACACATAAATTAGCAGCCTATAGGTCATTGATACATAGAGCTCTAACAGTTCCTCTATATAACAGTGAAAAAGATTTCGATTATTAAATAAACTGCACACAGTAATAGATACAAAACAAAACTGATTGACACACTAATCAAAAAGAAAGATTATAAATTAGCAATTCAAAAAATATATTGAAAAGACCAATCTGAAAATGTTAAACATATTTTAATTCCTTATTTCGGTGATATATTAGAGAAATGTGCTAAATATAATCAAAACAAGGACATTTAAAGTAATTTGTAACACAACAAAAAATACTCTCAACATAAATGATAGAATAAACGATTTGTTAACTTCATGTGTTTACAAATGAAACTGTTCACAGTGTAATTCTGTATACATAGGCCATACAATTAGAATTCTTATACGAGATACAAACAACACATACGCTCGTACAAATACAAACAGCCAGAAAAATCCAACTACGCTAAACACGCTAGAACACAATCATACATCGACATCAAATAAATAATAACATATTTACACTTCTGCGATGATAAAGGTATGTTCGATATACTTGAGGTCAAATTCACAAACACACTTTAGCAAATATACTTTTAAAATAAAATTGTTAGTCGAAAATCTTAACACTAAAATGTTGTACCATGCTGTGTTCTTCGGGACCAACACTTATTTGGCAACACTGCACCTAAACAGGTGTTGTTACAATTCATGGTAACTAACCACTTATTATAATTGTTCCAATTGAAAACTGTCTGTCTGTAAACTTAGTTCCAATCTTCGTGGTATCGTTTGCATTACTCGCTGTAGTATTTCTGGTGTAATTTCTAATACTGCCGCGTTAATTCTACTTCTAACTTCGACAGCGTTTGGTGGATCTTTAATATAACGAAAAAGTCTAAAGGATTGCGATCGGGTGATCTCGCGGGCCATAAAATGGGACCGTCGCGACCAATCCGAGCATATCTAAGGGGGAGGAGCAAAGGGGGGACAGCTGCCCTCACTTCCAAGGTGGAAGATGGTCAGAGAAGTACAACAGCATCCGTGTTTTTAAGGATCACTTCGTGATATTGTTGAAGCATTAGAGACATTAGCTGAAGAGGGTAATGCAACAACAAGAAAAAATGCTTTCATTTGTTGTGTCAGTAGCATTAATTGCGAAGTATTCCTCTCTAGTGGAACCCGTAGCAAATACGTTTCAATTAAAGGCACTTGGCATAATTAAAGCTAATCAGCACATTCTATTTATTCTTACCATGCTAAGAGCATCGGGAAGATGCGGAGAACGGCACAGCTGACGTTTTGAAAGAAGCAGGCGATATTGAAATTTTTGAATTGCATTTGAATGTTGATATAACTGCCACTCGCGTTGCTGGTCGACAAATGCAGAGGAGCAACCCTCCAGCCGGAAATCTATCCGAATTTTGAAGAAGGTCTCTAATAATTCCTTACTTGGATTCCATCATATCATCTTTAGAAGTCATATTTTCTGCAGACAAATCGCCTGCATTTTCATTGAAATATTTCCATCTGAGTAACATGAGATATGTTTCATTGGAGGAATGGAATGAAAGTACTTCATCTTGTGCAACTTTTTACAATTTGGAAGGCATCGAAGGAGAAAGGGAATTGTGGTTCAAAATATGGAATGAGGTAAAAGAAGCGCCAGATATCATCGAAATTTTAAAAAAGAGCGGATTGTTTTTTCCAACCATTCGAAAGACGCTACTGGATTTTGCTTTCACAGCCCTGCACAACAAGCACTATAGAGCGTTCATTTAGCTCCCTTCGCAGAATTGAAACATGCCCTAGAACCACTATTGGTGAATATAGGTTAAATGGGTTAGCCATGCTAAGCATTCATCGTCAATGGATTTTCGGAAGCAAGGAACAATTACTGGAAGCTGTAGTTTAGCAACTAATCCTCCTACTGTTCAAAAATTTAATTTGTTAATAAATAGTGTTTCTCTTCTGTAATTGTGAATTACTGCATGCCCCTCCCCATGGACCCCTTCCCCCATGAAAGAAGTTGGATTCAGCAAGCTGTCCCCCTTCCGCATTTGAAAGGTAGTATGTTCAACGGAATATCATCAACAACTTGTTCCAAAACATTGAGATATCCACTGGCATTAAGATAATTTAGTAGGTAAATTGGTTCAACAACCCTGTGGTTTATTATGCTTAGCCATAAATTAACGGAAAACCTTTCTTGGTCAACATAGTCACGAAATTCGTGTGGGTTTTCCTCAGACCAATAGTGAGCATTAACATATTAAACACGGCATCTCTGGTAAATACGACCTCATCGCTCCAAAGAAACGTCTTAAGATGTCACTATTGTCACGAATTCTATTTAAAATCGTGTTGCAAAAATTCAATATGTTATCATTTTCATAGAGAGGCTCAACTTTGCATACATAATATGGATAAAGAAGGTTTCTCCGTAAACCAAATGTACGGTCTTGTACTAGCGATATTTAATGGTGCAGCTAATAGCCGGGTACTCACGGAGGGATATTCGTGTATTGCATCTAAAATTTGCTCTTCCAGTTGCATTGTACGCCTTTGCTTGGTCGACCAGCGTTTGTATTTCTTTTCACAAACGAACCAGTTGTAGTGCCAACATTTAATACCATGGGGGGACTACTTATTGTTTACAATGTTACAAAACGCATTTTTTATGAAAATATGTTAATAAAGAAATGTTAAAAACAAAGTTTTCTGACAGGAACACCACACCTACGGAAAAATTATATTCACAATTCTTCTCCTTTCCAAATTGCAGCTTTTTCCATCAACAGATATCGATTAATAACGCATATTAAAAGACGGATGTCCAAACTTTGGGGACCTCGTGCAGACGCAGGAAGCATGGTACAACATTTCAGTATTAGGATTTTCGATTTAGGATTTTACGCACATCGTCACGTGTAGCTTTTTCGTTAATTTATACACACCCTTACTAATAGCTTTTGAAAATATCATGTAAAACGTCGGAATAAGTACAAAGCTCAAATAAATAACGTTGAAAATGTTATTATAATAATTTTTAAAATATAAATATATTTTTCAAAGAAGTAAGGCATGAAATAATTATACGTTTTTTTTTATTTGACCTGCTTATTAAAACCATCCTTCAGAATGTTTTGGTTGTAGCATTACATTATATCAAAGACCATACATAATAATTATACGCTTTTTGGATATACAAAATTATCTAAATGACCTTTTCAGGAAAGTATTGTGGACAACCAAATTTGAATATCACTTTGTGAATTGTGTGTAAATTGAAATCAGTGGCTTGAATGCTTGATCCAAGCACCATAAAAGAGTAATACCATACCTTTCAGTTTTTTTCTAATGCCAATCAAAATATTAATTAGAATTTTTCAAAACTCGAGGACTATTCGTAATTTATGTAAATTGCTTGATAAAAGTAGCATAATTATAAGCTACTACTGCAAGGGTTTGTAAAATCAACAGAAATTTTGCACCCTTCTGTTGCAGAAGAGCATGAAATGTAAAGCGGAAATAAAATCAACAGTCATTCGCATTTGCCAGATTTCAAAGAGTTATTACGAGCACTCGTCTGTGTCAACACATCCACAAATGCATCTCTCTCAATAAGCATTTGGTAACCCAATAATGATGATACAATTGCAAACTAGGGGTGCATATAAAACAGACTATTTACCCTGTGGTTAAATACGGAGGGCGAAAGATCTGTTTGTAGTTGGGGAGAGCGAATCTGAGCTTAGATAAAATGCAGTTATTCAACAGAATCATAACCGGCTCCGAGAAATCGCTTTAATTTTCTTCTTTTTCACTCACATTTTCATCACAAATATATTTTGAAATATTAGAACCTTGGTGCAAAGAGACGCGGATTTTATTGTCATTTCATGTCGGCCCTTCAAGGGGATTATGCTTGTGTTGAATATAATTGAGAGAGATGTACAAAAACGTTGGTTTATTCACAACGCTGCAATTGAGCAATAAACAGTTTATGGAAATTTTTGGGGGAATGAGGAAGGGTCCTTTCCCTTGTTGTAAATCGGCTTTCCAGAAACGACCACTACCCTAAACATATTACTCATATTCATAGTTGGCAAGAGTGTCCAAGCTTAAATTACAACCCTTTCAAGTAAATCCAAAATTACCAATCGCAAAAAAAGTAGCACTAAATACAACAATCAGTACGAGAAATACAGAATCAAAATCAAAACCGGGAACCTCCTAACTTTATCCTCCAAAAAGTTTTGGTGTAGCTCGTATTTAAGTGAAAGCGTTCTATTACATCTTCCTGGTCATTAGAACTACAGTCTGCGAAATCCCCTAGGAATTCATTGGCAAGAGACTCCTTGTGGCAAACTTACAAGTGACCCTTTTCAGTAATTCAGTCTACACGATGGCTGCACATAATAGAGGGAACTTCACGCGCCAACAGCTCCACAATGAACGAAAAAGAAAAGTTAAACTATTAGCACACGAGTACTTAATTACGGTGCTGCGTCGCATACGTGGCTAAAATAAGAATTGCTCTTAAGGAACATTATGACAAGTGTTTCAGGCTGAAATACGCAGTTATGGTGCTTTTATAAATTACGAATGAGCGCTCTTAAAAACAGACTTCTATAATTTATAAACTCCAGCTGAATTGCGATTTCGTGTAATGCTTAAAGTTGAATTGAACAATACATGAAAAATGGTAAAACGTGGACTTTCTTTAAGTACAAATAAAAATTCATCATAGTTCGGTTACTTAATAGTAGTATTTAAAGTAAAATGGTAACAAAAGACCTTAAGAATTTTCTTTCAAGGTTAAAAGGCTAATTGACGACCTGCATTGTTGGTATTCTTCTTCTTCATGTGCATTGTCCGGTTTCGCGGATGTTGGGAATTACTTCGCCGAAGGCGACTGTCTTCTGCTACCCGAAATAGATCTCCTGCACTTCCGATATTGGTCCATTCGCGAATGTTCTTGAGCCACGACATTTGCTTTCTGCCTATTCCACGGCGACCTTCGATTTCACCCTTTAGTGTTAACTGTAGTTCGCGGTATTTCTTCTTTTACTTAAACTAAATTCCATGAGATACTAAATTGAAGTACCATGTGATTTTTTAAAAAGTCAATTGCAGTAGCCTAGGGATTGTCCCGTCTACATATATTAAGTTTTAGAATCTGACAATATGATAATTGTAACAGCATAGCTGCCAATAATTAAATAAACCTGTAATTTACTTACCTTAATAAATTACAAATCAGTTGCAACTAAATACTTGTTCATTTACACATTTTGTTGGGCCAAAATTTTTAACTACCTGAACTGTCACACAGTTTGACATACAGGTAAATGTCATTCAAAGATCATTACAGCTGACTGCAGACGGTATAGCTTTTTTTCTAGGCTTGCTGCAATTGACTTTTTAAAAAATCACTTTGTAGGTATGACAGGTAGGCCTTGCGTACTGCCTCGAAAGTTTTAATTTAAATTTCTTCGTTTCTTCTTACTTCTTTTACGCATTTTCGTTGTTTCTACCTCTGTGCTACACTACCTTTCTATATTGAACCTAATGTAACAAATTGTTTTTCCGCTTGGACATGTTCATAACAACATAAAGCACCTGCCTTACAATACTTAGTCAAAATACTCATAAAAGTTAACTGTTAAAAATGCTATTTTAATGTTGTAGACAAGGAAGGTTGACATCCCTTGAAATTGTTGCCACGAAGTGATCATAAAACTCTTAATACTCTTAATATTGTGATGTTATGTCAAGGTTACATATCTATTGGCAAATTAAGCTATCGGCATTACTTAAACTGTATTTGACAAAAAAAAACTACTGAATAGACACTGCCAAAAAATAGGATATAATAACTTAAGCAATTCATTTCAAGGTTATATAGCAAAAAAATCTTAAAAACAATAAAGGTTGAGACGTTCAGAACAATCAAAATTGAATATGATATCTTAAAAATTTAAATTGAGGCTGCCGTGGACTAGAGGTTGGCGACTTCTACGCTGAAGGTCCTGGGTTCAATTCCCAGTACCGGAACATCGGATTTTTTCCGGCCGTTCTCCCTCGCAAGGCAATGGCAAACCAGCGAGGTATTCTGCCTAGTAAATCTTCTCTGAGGTAGAAGTGTTTACACTTCCCGTGGTTCGGAGCCCACGTTAATCTGTAGGTCCTCTATGTTTGTGGCACTCTAAACGCGTAATACAGGCATACGAAAGAAGATTGCTACGTCTCGTAAGAGATAAAGCACCCTAAGAAGGAGAAACATTTACAAATAAATAGGTATTTGAAACCTTAAATGTCACGGCTATGATTGTGAATTTAAATTATTCTGGAGGTGTAAGCTTGATAATAACATTTCAAGGTCAGTTAGTACTACATCGATATTAAATAAATAAAAGTGTGTCTCGTACGGTACTCGTGCAAAGATCTAAAATGGTAAACTATGGCAGTTTTATTCCAAGGTTTAGTAGATCTTAAAACGTGTACGACGACCATCTACACTTGAAAATATTTCTTCTTCTTCCTCGAGAGCTTTGTCTCTTACGAAACGTAGCAATCTTCTCTCCTATGCTTGTGTTGTCCTTCTAAAGTAACTCAGACCTACAGCTTAACGTGGGCTCCAAAACACCGGAAATGTGACTTCTACTTCAGAGAAGTTTTACTAGACAGAATACCTCACTGGTTTGCCATTGCCTTGTATCCGATTCTGGGAATTGAACCCCAAACTTTCATACGCGCTGCTATCTATCCCACGACCGACGAATTTAGTAATTAAATGTATACATGCAGTTGTAATGATCATATAAACTACTCAAAAATGAATACGGATATTGCAGTACACCTTGGATTATGATGATCCGGCTGTCTCTGCAGAAGATCCCGTGCATGCTTGATGGGGTTGAGGTCTGGAGATAGCGGAGGAAGAGCAAGATGGTTTATTATCCTTATCTCGAAGCATCTCTAATACAACCCAAGCACGATGCGGACTTGTGTTCTGATCAAGAAAAACAAATTGTTCCCGCCCAACAGCTTTGTGACGGTTCAGAAAATGGTCCATATTGATCTCCTGGGCATAACTTTGGCCCGTGAGTGTACCGTTAAAGATATGGAGGTCAGTACGCCACCCTAAAGAAATTCCAGCCCATACTATAAGACCACTACCACCAAAGGCAACGAGTGGTTGGGTATACTGAGGTAAGGTACGATGTCCGGCACTACGATACTCAGGGGGCGGTATGAGGTAAGTCATACCTCAAACAATCGATTTCTCACAGTTTGGTCAGACACTTGATTTCCTGTGGCAGTCTGGAGCACTTGCTGTAGATGTCGAGTAGTTGAAAAGGGGTGCATTCTTGCATTAATTACCAGAACTCGATCCTCACGAGGTGTTGTGATGCGAAAAGATCCACTTCCAGGCCTTCTTGCAGTCGTACCTGTTTCTCTAAGGCGCGAAAGGGCACGTGTAATTACGCTCTGCGTGGTTCCTAACATTTCGACCTGGCGGCAAAATTTCGTTGTTCTATTGTTAATCGGTTTCTCTGTATTGTTATTTATTATTAAGAACACAAATGTATCACCCGAATAAAAAAAAGCAATGAACAAAAAAGATCTGAAGATGACAGGAAAGCTTATTCAAACTCGACTTGACACTAATACGGTTAAACAGTTGCAACTGAATTTAATTGTTTTTTGTTTTTATAACATCAAACATTGCCGATTGCGCTAGTTATCAATAATAGACGGTCATTAGCCGCCAAATACAAACATATATACTTTATATTACAATATCCCTATTCATTTTTAAGTAGTTTATATTAAACCTTGAGAAGATTTCAAAGTTTTACATACCCTTAAAAATTCTATTTCAAGGTCGTGTCTACTTGAAGCCTTGAAAAATTGACATTACTTAAAACAAACTGTGTAATAGTAAATTTAGTGATAGTACAAATACAACTTTCACTTTGTACTGTACTGTACTTTGTAAGTTACTGATTAATAGTATGAGTTGCAGTGCTAATACTACATTTTATTTATAAACATACACAGTACAGATTACACAAATAAAATAGTACGGCATATAAATGTAGTACAATCTTCTGCAAAAACAGGTAACCATAAAACTACATTTCAAAGCATTGCAAATACTTTGAGACCAAAACAGTCGACAACTTAGAAATGAGTACAATGTAGAGAATTTCACAAGCACCACTATAATACAGTTACCTTAAGAACCTTACTTCAAGGTTACACGCTTACCTAATATCCCCAAGTTATTGTAAATTATAAATTTATATTGAATTATATGTAATATAAGCGAAAGGTACTAAACTAAAACATTACCTTGAAAATTAAATTTCAAGTAATGAAGTAAGTTCATTTGTGAGCCACCAAGATTCTAAAAGACAAACTATAGCAACGATATTTGTATTCTGCAGTTCCTATGGGTCCCTATTGTAGGAAATCATCCAAAGCGGTTTTTATGACACTGCATTATAATAAACACATCAAAATTCTTATTTTACTTTGGTTATACGACTATTTCTCTACTCAAAATAATGCCATTGGCACTGAACTCTATAACGTATGGAACTGAAATAAGCACGGAGTTATAACTTTCAAACTTATTTCAAGATTATACGGTCGTGAGAAGATATAAACATAAGTTTAAGGCGACGCGACGTTCCAAAGCAACCGTGGAAATTTTTATTTCAACACTGTATATGTCCTTTGAGAATTGAATGATCGACACACCTTTTTTATAGTACTTTATTTTAAATAGTGCCCTAAACACATATGTACGTCTGTGACACCATATAATTGTAGGTACATATATATTTTATATCAAATTTTATACCCTGTTCGTTGGATAAAGTTTAATGGTCTACTTATGGATTCTGCACTGTCTTCTAACACATTTCCTGTATGATCACTTTGTAGTATACATATATCTTCTTTTAGGTTGCAGTTTTCACATTCACATAAAATATATATAACTGTCAGTTGCGTATTCCATGTCCCGCAAGTAGTGGAGAATCTCTTTTGATCCGTAATGTTCTTAGTATTACTTCTTCCCTCCTTAGTAATTTTCTACTACCTGAAATGCTTGCTATGAGAATTGCAATTAAATGGCCACATATCTTTGACGTTGCGAATTATATGTACTATTCTGTGGTAAACTAAAATATTGCCCCTGTTTAAACTTAACTCCCCAATGTATCAATTATTGAAACGACTTCGGTTGTGGAATTTCAAAACATAGAATTTCAAGATTTAAGAATTTTTTTAGATATCAAGTAGAATAATCTAAATAATGATTTGAAATGATCATATAAAGTAAATATTGTTAAATAAATTGGTAATTTAAAACTTAAAGGGAAAATGAAGTACCAGTTAAAATAGTTCTTATAAGGTATAGAAGTACAACTAAATTAAACTAGAGCTCAAAAGGGGCTAAATAGAAATTATTGTGCAACCTATAATCATGAAAAATATATTTCAGGATTACAGCAGGTTATATATTCGAAAAAATTGGCATCTACAAACTGTTAAACTTAAATGACCCTAAACGAGTTAACTTTAGCCCCGTACATTTAATTTCCCATCCTAACATGTTCTTATCTGAGACACTAATAAATGAGCAAGTGTAACAGCTATCGACTTAAAATAAGTCAGGAAAATGATAGCATTCAGAAAGTGTTAATTATTGGAAAAAACTGATTAAACCCCCGTCTTCCAAACTCTTCGATAAGTCAATTAGATAAAAACCCAGCACCTGTCCAACGTTCCATCAGCCGAGCACAGCAGCATAAAATTACAACGATCAATTTGAATAATATAATTACAACCAGACCCACATGCGTAGACATAAATCGACCGGAATAATTAAATCAAAAAAATACCCAACTTTTGAAGTCCTCAGAAGTGATGCCTGCCTGCAGCAGACACCTAATAAAGCTGCCTGATATAATAATAGAGTCTTGGTAGGCCGCAGAGCGTGGATCTCGACAAAGCGACTTTTACTTAAACGTACAATTAAAATGCAAATGATATATTTTAATACGGCTTAATGGGCGTGTGTGT
Organism: Limonius californicus; assembly: GCA_014611495.1. Lineage (NCBI taxonomy): Eukaryota > Metazoa > Arthropoda > Insecta > Coleoptera > Elateridae > Limonius > Limonius californicus. The sequence continues at coordinate 2,820 of JABXWE010014635.1, read as the reverse complement.
AGGTGAGGATGGAATTGGGCACGTCCGACAAAATATCGCCAGTTCCTGTGGTGCCAGAAATTACGAGCTTATAAGGAAGTTTGTGGTAATAAAACAAATAAAAATTAGAACGCACGAAAACAAGAAACTGGAATGACGCAATTATGCTAATTCTGACAAATAATTGCAGAAGTAAGTAGTCGTAAGAGGTAATTTGGTTAGTAAAATATATGATGGTACCCGTATATAAACATGAGGATTTAAAAATAACATTTTCGGAGTACAAATTTAATATACTAAGACTAGTGCGACGAAATAAGGATTCTCCAAGCTCGTTTCTCCCTTTTCAGGATGAAACGTAATTTTTAATATATTCAAGATCGTAGACCAAGACATCGTTATAGCGTGGGAGAAAATTGCTATATTCAAGAGTGTTAACAAACGTGTTTGTGTAAATTTGAATAGATTGTTATCAATATGAAAACTATAATAACTTCCAGTTAAAATATGTGAACGGCATCTTTTAAAACTCCTTTTTCAGAAAATCTTAGGAATCTCTATAAATCTAAAAAAGATGATATAAATAAGATTCTCACCTTCCTCCTACAGTGTGCTTAAAATAACTTCCGGCCGTGACAATCAATATTGAAATTACAATTAATATCAATATCGAATATGGTGGTAACTTACAGCTGAAAGTATCAATTAGAAAGAATTTTACAACTAGCACTGCTAATGAAGTAAAGCACTTTTCGTAGTAAATATGACAAATCCAGTTTTAGAATATACAGAATAAATCATATAAACTTTGTTTCTCTAATTTGTTATGATTTACTACTACTTTCATGAATAAACAGTGATAAAATTATTACGTTCATTGTTGGATACATTCGTTCATTTAGATTACATTATTTTCGGATAACGCTACATTCAATGGGCTTAAACTTGTTAAACACACAGAACAGAATAAATGATCCAAATGCATTTATTCTGTCGCATCGCTGTGTTATTAAGTTAACTACTAACGTATCTATTGGGACTCCCAATTTCGAAGAGGAGCCACAGACTGAAGACTCTGTTTCTCATTACTAGAATATGTACAGGGTGGCCAGATAAGAATGCAAAGTGCTGTATCTCGGAAACTATTCGTCGTAGAGACTTGCGGTAAGAAAATTTATAACTAAAGTGGCCAAAAGAAGACCGCGGAAAATATTTTCAGATTTCCAAGATGGCCGCCAGGGGGCGTAACCGCCATCTTAAACTTTTAAAGTGATTTTTCACTGAAATGCACCTAATAAATGTACCAAAAAAATATATGATTTTTAAAGCTAAGCTTTATTGCAGTAATTTTTGTCTAACACTTTTTGACGTATCTATTAAAGTAAAATGGTGGGGGGTGATTCAATGTTTTTTTAACTAAGCAGCTGTAACTCCTAAACGACTGAAAGAATTTTAAGAAACTTGGTCTCGTTGGAAAAAGCATTTATTGTTCCATCAAACCCATCTTACCTGTGATATGCCTAACTTTTAGTGATGCCGCTAGAGCGCGTTTCTTGATATAATAACAGAAAATTGCAAAATTCTCTAAAAAATTAAATGCAATAATATAACTTTTTTTTCATAAAAATGTAGTGAAATGATGCCTAAATAGGCTAGTGAAAACCGTATCTCGATATCTTATTCCTAGCCTAAAATATCGAAGAAAGAAAATTTAGTTAGCATAAAATTTTAAAACTAATGCCTCCTTAAATGCTCAAACTGTCTTCCATCACACTCAATGCATTGTTGGAGCCGCTCATACGTGGACATTACAGCAGCTTCAATTTCAGCTCTTGAAAGGCTACGAATGGCCTCTTGTATTCGTATTTTCATGTCGTCTCTCGTTGTTGGTGGAATTTGGTAAACAATATCTTTTAACCGACCCCATAGGTAGAAATCCAAACAGGTTAAGTCTGGGGATCGGGGTGGCCAAGGAAATAGACTTCCTCGTCCAATCCACCTCTGGTGATATATTAGATCTAAATGTTCTCGCACATTTATTGAAAAATGTGCTGGGCAACCGTCTAGTTGCAAAAACATATTTTGCCGTATTTGCAAGGGCACATCTTCTAATAGAATAGGCAATTGGTTTACCAGAAAATCAAGAACCACGGCACCATTTAGTGGTTGATCAAAGAAATAGGGACCTATAATAGTTCCGCCCAGGATGCCACACCACACATTAACACTCCAACGGCCTTGATGTTGGACCTCGCGCAACCAGTGAGGATTGGTGTCAGACCAATAATGCATATTATGCAAATTAACGTTTCCATCACTTCTAAAAGTGGCCTCATCCGTCCAAAGAATTTCGGATAAAAATTATCTATTTTCCCTAATCATACCCAATCATATCCGTCGGTCGAAATCTTCGTCATTTAAGGCTTGATGTAAAACCATATGATACGGGTGCAGTCTAAAAATTTGAAATAACAAACACATTGTGAAACATGTAAAGTAGTATTTTTAGTGACATAAAAACTTACCCATGATCCTTTAAAATGTTTTGACTAGTAGTAGGTGACATACCCAACGCGAGAGACATTGCTCTCGTACTAACGTAAGGATTCAATTCCACGTATGCTAAGGCATTAACAATATTGTCTTCCGTTGTTCTAGCCGAGTGTCTTCGCAACTTAGGTCGAAAGCTACCAGTATTACGCAAATTTCGCACTAAACGCGGAAAAATTCTCGCATCGCGTAAACGCCGATTTGGATATCGAGCTGTGTATACTCTTTGAGCCAATGCCGCATTTTGAAGGCATTCAAAATATACCGCAACCATATCAACAGCTTCATCAT
>JABXWE010014634.1:0-13062 GCA_014611495.1 Limonius californicus | reverse complement strand
GGGTCTCTTAGCACCAGAGACAAACAGTCAACCACTGGACTACCATAATATCAATTTGAAACATGAGCGGCATGGACGTTAATTCTTCTTAATTTACTGCAAGACCTAAATATAGGACAACAAAGAATGGCGTGGAATATGCTCTGTATAGGTACATACGATTTGAGTTCAGAATTCTCGTGTAAAAAGAACACCAATATGTATTTGGTATGTGTTACGACAACATTTAAATTATAGTTCATCATCATCATCATCTGACATGGAGCTGACTCGAAGGTCGATCCTGGATACGGCAGGCCCACCCCATGCCAGTAGGTGAGTAGGAAGTTACGGGATAGGTTGGGATCGGGTGGGGCATTGCAGAACGTTAGCATGTCTGCAATGTATACCGCAAGACACCGCTGCTGCAACACCGGGTAGTTAGTAAACTACGCATCAATGGGTGTTGAGTACGTAGCCGAAACCGTTACGCCATTATGCGTTTGAGCCTAATACACCTCCTTCGCATCCCCAACCCTCGCCTCCGCCGCCGATCGCCAGATATCCAGCGTCCTCTCTCCCGCCGACACCTGCTTCTCTCCCTCTCCCATGCCCCCTGCACCCTCCCCTGCCTCCTCCCCCAGTCGACTGCTGAGCGGACTCCTCGGCCTGCGCGCGCACTCCTTCCACCTCTCCTCTGACCTCCCCTATCCCACCCTTCCTCGCACCCAGCCCTCCCATGTCTCCCCGGGTATGCCAGCGACCTGCACATCCCCCCCCTCCAATGATGCACTCCATGCGCAGCACGATCCACCGATCTGCATGTCCTCCGCCCGCATGGCACACTCCAGCTGTACAGGACGGACGGCCGGTCCTCCCAGAATAGGCGCCCAGCGTCCATCTCGTGATGCAGCGAACCGCCCAACACAGCAAGTACATAACCGACCCCCATCACATGAACATCTAATACAAATCGTAGCAGCAAGCTTACATGCATGACCAATGAAAACATTGCTAAGTAATTAATCAATTAATCAAGTATTTAGTTAAGTACAGGCGACGAAGCTCTATGAAACCACAACATTACTAAGTGAGTAAGCAGTTTAGCAAATAATTAGTTAAGTAAAGTCGACTAATTTCGATGAATGGAGTCTGGATTAGAGGAGATTACAGTTGCAAAGCGCGTCCCTCCCTTTTCTCGTTTTCTATTAGAATACCAGTGCTACCAACTACTGCTACAGACTACCACGCCTACGTAGGCCTGAGACACTTAGCTTTTAATGCGCCCTCGGTGGTCCGCTGGTCCGTCCCCTCCTGATGGAACACCCTGTAGAGGCGACAGTGGTCCTCTCTCTTCCGTTCTCCGGTGGATATACGTGCACTTGCACTCTATGGATTGCCCCCACAATTGTTTTGTTTTTTTAGTCTATTTGAAATATGCACCGGAACTTTTGGGGTGCACTGTATTGCAATCTATTTTTAGCTCCACGCAGGTACCGCGTCGGGAAGTGTGCTTGCCGCTGGCACCGTTCACGACGGAATTCGAGTAGAATTTACCCGATGATGTAAACCGCCTAACACATAATCTGATCCAAACAACTTGTTTTTCCTTGTTTTGTTTTCAAAAGTGCGAACTAAGAGTGGGTATGAACCATGCATATTCACCAAATAAACTTGATAAGCCTATTTGTAGCGACTTTGAAACTTTCTTTGCGGAACGCGGTCCGATGCCATCCGCCGTGCTAGGCTGCCGGGCAAAGAGTCCACGACAACATTTAAATTATAGTTATTATTTTATTTATAATGAAATCATTATTATATCTAAGTATTATATAAACCAATATTGAGCAGATATAGGCGGACGTTAAATGAACAAACAAGCTCCACTGGCAACATTGCTTGCTTTCAAAAAACATAACCTCCATCAAGAAAAACTAGCATAACCCAACTTAATTAATTGACAAATTTCATTGATACCACACATTCCCCCAGATTTTCCAGGTGGTATCCATTTAAACAATTTTTTGGGCCATCTATTTTCGTTCATTCTCAGAATGTGGCCAAACCACTTCAAACTCCGTTTCTCTACTCTGTGTACCACTGTTTCGTCTACTTGCATACGTCGCCTTATTTCTTCGTTTGTTATTCTGTCGAGCCTGGATACTTTCGCGGTTCTTCTTAAATAATCCATCTCAACTGCGGAGATCTTCCTTTTAGATTCCTTGTTTAAAGTCCAGACCTCACTCCCATAGCACAGCACGGATTCCACTAATGTTTTCCCCAGCATTTTCTTTGTGTTATTTGAGATGTGCTGGTCCCACCATAAAGAATTTAAGCGCCCAAGAACTTTCCTGCTTTGTTGTATTCTATATCTTATTTCCTCTTCTTTCCCCAATCCATCTTTGTTTATTATAATTCCCAGGTACTTAAATTCGTTCACTTGCCGTAACTGTACATTATCGTCGATCAAGATGTCAAATCTGTCGCTAGAGTTGACGACAAGGTATTCCGTTTTGATTAGGTTAATTGTTAGACCCCATGCATTATATTCCTGATACAGTCTACGAAGCATGAACTCCAAGTCATACGAATCTTGTGCTATAACCACTTGGTCATCGGCGAAGCACATTGTAACTAAGTGGTCCTCCCCTACTGGCACCCCCATTCCTCCACAATTTCTTTTCCAGTTTCTTAGGACACTTTCCAGGTAAATATTAAAAAGGCATTACTATTACTTGGCTATTAATGTTTAGGCTTTCCAAGATTTCCCAAAGTCTACTTCTAGGTATTGAGTCGTAGGCCTTTTCAAGGTCTATAAAGGCAAGATGAGTGTCGACCCCTCTGGATATTCTTTTTTTAACAGTTGCTGTAGTGTGAATAAGTTATCTGTGCACGATCTCCCTGGTACAAAACCGCTTTGTTCTTCACTAATTTCATCTACTGTGTAGGCTTGCAGTTTGGCACATAGTATTCTTCCAAACAGTCTGCTTAGGGTACCATTTACACTCAGTCCCCTGTAATTTTTGGGGTCTCTCTCAAATTTTAATTTAATTTAGGATATCATAATCAATTGAGTATTGTTATAGATAGTAGGCTTATAATAACATAAAGCAAGTTTGTATGTTCGTAAATAACAGATCCTATTAATAATTTTTAGAAGAATTGAAATCTCAATGCTTTTAGAATGTAGTAAGACATAAAGAAATATCATTTGAAAATACTATCGTAAAAAATATTTTGTCACACCATAAAAAACTAATCATGTGCCTCCTTTAAGCAATGTTGAATCAAATATGTTAAGAACTGTAACGAAAACAAACCTCTTTTAGGTTATTTGAAGTTCTACAATATTATCTAAATACCTGTTTATTATAGATATAGGAATCTGCTAAGATGAATCAAATTGATATCTAGATTTTTTGAAATACTAGATATGAGGATGGTTCAGCAATTAATGTCTTTAACATAGAAGATATTTGCCCAACAAATGAAAATTTTTTCCTAAAAACGCCAATTATCGAGATTAATATATGCAAAGTTGCCGGTGCCTATCCTCCTGTTTGCAAAAGTTATACATTTAATATTACCGTCATGCTGATGATTTTGTTGAAACGGAAAAATTTGAAACAAAATTCCTTTATAACAAAAATTTATGTTATGTCCGGAGTGTTGGGTGATTCTACCCCTTCATATCAAATAATTAAGAATTGGTGCCGGGATTTCAAATTAGGAAGGAAGTGCACCAGGTGCTGGACCACCAAATCTGTTGTCACTCAAGAAAATATTGATTTGGTCCATGATATGACACTGAGTGAATTACAGTCAAATATATTTCTGAAACATGTGGCGTTGAGAAAATTTTGCACGATGAATTGGGTCTGAAAAAAGTCTGGGCACGATGGATTCCGAAAACGTTGTCACCTGATCAGAAGCGGGCCAGGTTTCTCTCTGCCGTGAGCAATTTGAAATTAATGAACACCGATTTGGATGGATTTATACAGTGTGTCGCATTTAAGATGAATACACCTCCATATTTTCGCTATTTGAAGGAATGCAGGTTTGAATTTTTGCACATAAGTAAGGAGAATTGTTCACATACGCTGATTAGCCTATTCCCATTCATTTATACTTTGTTCCCCATATCTCCCTACTACATCGTCTTCAACTTTTTCACCCGTTCTAGCGTTTAAGTCGCCTATCATCATCATTTCTTTTCTGCTGCTTATCTTTGATAGGACGTCAGTAAGGCTTCTTTTAAAGATATCTTTTGGATTTTTAGAAATATTTGTAACTGTTGATGAACCTGGGTTCACCACTTTGATTCAGAGTCGAAACTGAAGAGGTGCTGGCTGCTGTGAATGAGTGGTTTGCAGTGCAGGACAAAGAGTTTCTTTTAAGGCATCAAGCTCTGCATCATCGTTATACTAAGTGTGTTAACCTTTCAGAAGGTTATATTGAGAAATAAAGTTGTTTAAAATGAACCACCCTCGTACATTATTTTTGAACAGATTTTATTAGTAGGCAGTGTCCCCTATGTATATAGCTACTATCGAATATATTTTTAGACTTCACCCACGCTGGTAAATAATGTTTAGAAACTGCTTATGAATATTATTTTTACAAAAATTGGAACATTATTCAATGTAACGCTGCATTTTTGAAAATAGTTTACTCTAAAAGTTCTCCAAAAATATTTAAATAAATGCTGCGATTTGGGTTTGTGAGTTCAAATTAATATGGTATTAACGTAAAATCGAAAGTAAAACAAAGGAATGTCTAGCTAACATCACATAACAAAACATAGCTTAGCAAAACAGAGATGCACCAATACTGCCTTCCCAACTACTTTTAGATACGGTATTTCCCATTTACAAATTATTTTTTGTCAACTGCTATCGATTGCAGTTATTATGATGTTAATTTGTTTCATTTATCTATTTTTAAAATAATTTAGAAGCCCATTCACCCAGTATCACTATTATATGTAATAATGACATTGCACAAAGAACAGTCTAAATGAGTTGTATTAATAAAAGTCCAGGCTCTCACACTGAAACTCAGTTTAGATTCCCGGACGGTTCCAATTTTTTAATTTTTTAAAATTTGGTTTAGTTTTCTGTTAATGCTAGCGTATTAACATTTTCAATTCGGTTGTTTATTTAAGTGTTAAGTTAAAAGTAACATTTTATTAGTTGTCAATAATTTGTTAAACCCTATTGGTAGTAAGAGTTGGCACGTTTAGTATTGCAAATAAAATAAAAACTATGTTAGCCAAATAATTGTTAATATTAAGTTCAAATATAAGATATAAAAAAGTTATCACCGGTCGGTAATCGAAACAAGGCATCTCGGGTGACATACTAGCGCTTCAACACATCGGTCTATTCAGCTTCCTTATTTCGCGATATAATTAGTATATATAATAATGGTACATAACAAATTGGGTTCCGTAATTAACAAATTAATGAATTTATTTTAAACATGTTAACGCCCTAACGGCTGTAATCGCAAATAGTTGACACAAACTTATTTGAAACTACGAAATGGAGCATTTAAATGTATCTGGGAAGATAGTATCGGCGCAACTGTGTTTTAATGGTATGTGATGTCAGCTAAACTTTTTTTTATATCTTAATTTACGTTAACCCCGCAATATTTTGTATTTGCGCACCAAATTTATAAAATATAACACAAAGGGGTCTGTTATAAGCTGATCAAACATAATATTTTTAATAATATTTCAAATAAGTGAGATATCAAGCTGATTCGTCTTAGCAGACTCGCCCTATATATTTTCAGAGAAATTCGGTTATTTTAATTATCTGACGTTATTCGACATACTATGTACAATAGAACAAATATGTCATATAACTTTACCATTACAAAAGTTTTAAATATTACATGAATTTGTACGACGCCATAGTCGCTCTTCTTAGAATAGTGGGTATAATTTTCGTTATATTTTTAACGTAAACTACAATTACTTGGTCTTTGCATGGGTTTTCTTGAGTTTATTTTTTTAATTGGTTTTATTTAATGGCTGTCACTTAACTGTTGTGCTATAAGTAACACTTACCACCATCTCTTGCGATTTCAAGTAGATACCAACTTTAATGATTATTACCACAACAATTTCCATAATCAAACATTTTATTGTACTCTCTCGTCAAGGGAAACAACAAGTAAAAGTTACGAGTTACAGAATTACGACGTCAAAAATTCAAACACGAAATATTTTTAAATTAAAGCATCCTCCTCCATGGTCGTCAGTCCTGGGACTGGTTTGTCGCAGCTTTCCATTTTCCCCTATCTAAGCCTTTCTCTTCGTTTCCTCATAGCTGTTGCTTCCCGAGTCTTGTATTATTTGTTTTATAAATTGAAGACTGGGGCGTCCTTTTGGGTTTTTACAGCATGCAAGATGTATTCTACAGTTGGTCGACGAAATTATCTTTTTTGATGTAGTTTTTATAACATTTAGGCTCTATGTGATTTACCTTATTATTGGTATACATTTAAGATACGACCTCATTATCATTTGGTAAAATTGATCAAGACTATGATATTCCAGATCGAGACCAAGACAGATTTAGTCTTCGTCTTGGTCTTGTTATCCTAGAATCAAGACAGGTTCACAATTCTTTCAGAAACTCTTCCAACTCGTGGATGAATAATTTGTAATCCTGCTATTCGATTTTCAAAAAATCCCTTTCCTTAGAAGGTATTTTTAAATATTTTAAAATTTATTAAAGTATGTATTCCAAGAATATGGTGGAAAAGCAATATTAGGATTTTTAAATATTTAAATGTGTTTAAGATATTAATAAAAAAAAACATCTGTGTAGGACCTTCTTATACAAAAAAAATCAAAGATCTCCTATAAATTGACTACAAAAATACGCTTGGTTTTGGTTTAAATGATCTTTGAATATGGGACACTCTGTATCTCAAGCTATTGTAAAGCTTGTTAATATGATCTCTGGTATTTGAGTTTCAAACAGTTAAGAGTAAACTTATATTATATAGAATATTGAATTTCAATGATGACCAACTTATTGTAGCCGTTTTTTTCATCATTACAATTTTCTAAATATTCTAAATCTAAAACTTCAGATTAAATAGTACATTTCTAATCTATTTCACATTACTTTAAAAGGTATCGGGAGTTCCAAAAACTTTTACTATTCTTCTTCTTCTTCTGCAAAGAGGACTCATAGAATCTATTCCATTGTAGGTAGTTAACAGACAATTGGCCTATACACAGAAGAAAAAGAAGAAGATAATACTATTAAAGGACATTGATAGGTTTTTTCTTATGTAACTTTGAAAGCTCCTTCAATATTATAACCCTTATCAAAAAATACTACGCTTAGAAAGTTTTAGATAGGAATGATAATAGCGGCTATGGTATAATAATAGTTTTATATCACCAGGTCTCAGAAACTTCAGTCATTAATTATGACATAACCTGTGCATAGCACTAATTGAAATTATTTTTCCAGTGGTATCTTCTTTACATTCTTACTTCCAATACTTGCGATGCTAGCGCTTCTAATAGCAGTTGGAGACGATGTCAAAAACATTAACATAGCGATTGTTGAAGAAAATTCTTGTATATATGAAAACAACATCTTCGGAGAGGCGCAATGCAAAGCCCAAAATTTAAGTTGTAGATTTCTCGAAAAGTTTCAAGATCCGTTCGTGCATAAGGTACAAGTCAGAAACCATTTACATAATCATATCTTAGTAATTTATTACTGCAGATATTTTTTTTTTTAAAGAATCGTGGAGTTGCCATAGCAACTCCACGATTCTCATCCCACCCCTCTTACCTCGGATCAGCGCGCGTAGCGCTATACACGAGTCTAACATGCCCCACCCTTGAAAAACCCCCCCAACTATGCTACCGAGTCGCTCCCGCTGCTCCCGAATTAATTAAAATTCGGGCCACAACGGAAGTCGAACTCGGGTCAACCGGTTGCGAAGCGGACTCTCGCCCACTGCGCCACTCGGTCGCCTCAGATATTTTTTGATAACACTGAGGATGCATTAACTGAAGTGAAACGAGGGAATATCTGGGCTGTACTTTACATCCCTTCTAATTTTTCCGCAACATTTAGTGAAAGAATCGAAATGGGTCTTCGTGTATCTCAAGACATATTAAACAGGAGCCAAGTAACCGCTTGGGTGGATGTTTCTAGTAAGACAATACCATAAAATGCTAAAATAACTGGAAATAAAGTTGCTAATTTTCTTTTAGATAAGGTAATTGCAAATTCGGTGAAGCTCAAATTAACTGAGAAAATGTTAAAACTACAAGAGGACGTAGCACTGGAATGTAATTATCTTGCAACATCAATCGACTCAATATTACGTCTTAAAGGGGAATTATATGGAAGCAAAAATGATAAATTTACTGTGTTCATAATTCCCGGAATGCTACTAATGTAAGTTAAGTATATTGTAGTTTATTATACTATCGCCAGAGTTGGTGCAGTTGTAGTTTGTCGTTTGTTAATAGATCGCACTACTTGAAACAGTAGTTATGTGGAAAATCAGAAAGCTACTAGGCTTATTCGGAAATTAAAAGCTTAAATCACAATCCTAAACCATTTTTCTGCATAGCTACCACGACTTCAGAGGTCAGCAATACTCGCCTTTTGTTCTGAATCACCCTCCAAAACTTTCTAGGAAATTAAATTACAAATTCCTCTTCCAACATAAGCTTTAGGTTCTCGACCGTTAACTTGAACTCTTTGCATGCTTCCACCGCAATGATTGTTATTTGGTGTCAACGGTTGTATACATAATCCAAGTCTCGTCGCCAGCCAAAATATGATTCAGGTACTCATCGCCATCAATTTCGTGACGATGCAGTAAAGTCAGTGCCTAGATTATTCCCTGGTTTTTGTGAACATCCATTAACATCTTTGGCACCCCCCTCGCATAAAGTTTGTGTTACTGTAGCTTGTTCGTAACAATTTCATACAGTATCGTACGTGAAATTTGAGGAAAATTTCCGAAATAGTGAAAGGCCGATCTTCAGGAACATCTTTGTTGCTTTTTTTCACAAAATTGTCGTTGACAATAGAACATCTCCCACTTCGTTCCTCATCCTGCACGTTTGTTCGACTATATATGAAATTCTTGCACCTGTGTTTGACCTTCCATTCCCTCATGATGCCTGGACCACAAACGTCACATATTTGACGATACATTTCAGCGGCGTTTCCGTTTTTTTAATGGAAGAAACGATTTACAGCGCGCACTTCACACTTGGCGGGCGTTTCAATCGTAGTGTTCATTTTAGCGCTTTATTATAGATCTGAACACAATGACAGAACCACGGTAAAGTGACGTGTGGCTAGCTCAACAACCACAGCACCCCCAAAATGCACCAAATTGACTACACCCTTCATTCAGCGGGAACATTTAAGCGGTCCTAATTGTCCGAATAAGCCTCGTAGTTTTACGAGACATATTTTACCAAGCTATTAGGAATATATTCCTGTTTAGAAATTTGAAAGGAAATTCAAAATAATTTTTAGACAAATCATCTTTTATACTTCTCACAAGCATCTGATGTAATCATACAATATATTGCAGTCACTAAGACCATTAGGGTTAATAGTGACCACGTACAAAGGAAATACAGTAAAGCTCAATGGTCTTATTTATATACTTTAATCCTATATATCCTGCACTGGTATCTTCAAATGTTCAGTTTGGCCGTTGCCTTTAGTTAAAGCAAACGTTATTCTTTGTTTAGAATATGTATACCCGAGTAGTATCTATCACTATAACAAATATTGTTCAAATTTAGTTAAATGTGTGTAAAGAGTAGCAAAAAAGAAGCTCTTGTACCTACTTCAATAGTAGCTGTCGTGCAGCTGAAATATCAATTTGTTAGCTATTTTGTAGTACTTACAACTACCAACTTTTCAAAAGTACTTTTCCCAATATTTTCTACTAGTTACTTACCTTTTAATTTCCAGAGTAACGTTTTTTATGAGTGTAACAAATACAGTTGATACCATTATAACAGACAGATTGGGAGGAACCTGGCATCGATCAGTAGTTGCAGGAGTATCATCCCTTGAAATCATTCTAACCCATTTTATTATCCAGCTGTTAATCGTAGTTATTCAAGTCTTGGAACTTCTAATTTTGACTTTTTTGCTATACAAAGCTGAATATAGAGGCAACCTGGCTGAAATTGGATTAATATTACTTCTGGGAGGTATAGCTGGAATGTCGTAGGTACGGTAAACCTAATCATTACCTATTTAGTTTTTATATTTTGAACAAGTCGTTGTTTCAGGATTCTGGATATCTGTTTGTTGTAAAAATCATTCTGTAGCGCATTTTTTAACTACTGGCAGTTTTTATCCGTTGGTTATAATAAGTGGTAGGTATTATATTTTTAAATATAATTTATCATTAAGTACTTTGATACGTCAATTAAATACAGAAAAAAGATAATTAGATTATTATTATCGCAGGAGTTATTTGGCCACTAGAAGGAATGTCAAAGATTTTACAATATTGTGCACTGAGTTTGCCCATTGCTTTCCCTGCTCTTTCTTTACGAAATATTATTATGAAAGGATGGAACTTCGGCCATTTTGAAGTATTAAAGGGTGTCGGAGTGCAACTGCTTTGGATAATTTTTCTTGGAACTATTTATTAACGAAAAAATTATAAATGTAAATTGTACGATTACACTTAAAAAAATACAAATTACAAACTTCTATTGTTTATAAATAATTATAAAAAACATGTTTATTAATACTGGTTTATTATGGCGCAAAGAATGAGACTCGCCCTCTAAATGGAAACTGGTTTAATTAAGTATTGAAAATAATCAATATTTAGGATATTCCTATTTTTCTATGGATTTCAAACTGAACTACTTTTTTTGGTACTTGAAATTTTAGGTGCATTAATGTTTGCCTTGGGGCACACTAAATAACTAAATATTCAAATGCAAATACGATATTGTCATGGGGGATTGAAATACTATACTTGGGCAACAACCAAATGGTGAGGAAGAAAATGTGGGGATCCCATGTACTCGGACAAAGAAACCAAAGAGGAAACATGATATCAAACTTTCTAGAAATTCGAACACTGCATTGTCATTGTCACAGTTAAATTTGGGAGGGTGTTACCTCACGTGCACTTAGGCCACATATGTTGGCCTCAATTTGGGCATCACCCAAGCCATCCAATCCTTTGGATGTACTTGAGGACATCCGCAACTGGAGTATTGCTGATTTTGACCATAACAGGCCAAAAGTCTCCCAACATAAATCCTCTGATTTTTGCGAAAGCTGGCCAGTGACACAGAACGTGTTCTGCCGTCTCGTTATCCCTGTTGCATCCTCTACAGTTTGGCTGTCCGTCAGTCCCATCACGTGCATGTGTTGTTTAGGGTGACACCGTACGTGATGAACACCTTTTTCGAAAAGAAACAACGAAAGTGGACCTGGATAAACTCAAATACCAGAACTTAGAATGAAATTGATTATATAATGTCTTGCCACACAGGCAATGATCACCAAATTGTGAGAACAAACACGCAACAAGAATAACAAACGCAAAGACGAGTAATTGGTACTGACATCCTCAAACAAAAAAGTTAAACGTATAACAAATATTGCAAAGTTTACCAATCAGCTACAAGAACCGGAAGGAACCGAAGAAGAAATAAATAAGGCAACTAATAAGTTGGCAAAGCAATGCAATGCTCTAAAAGAAACAGCCCTGAAAATGCCAAGAAATAAACCTGAGAAAATTAATAAAATATCAGAACAACCAAAAATATGGTAGAAGATAGAAGAACCCCACACGCAGAAGCCAGCAAACAAGCCGGAAAAGAGCATCATCAAACAAAACAGAAACCGAAACCGCTTAAAATGGAAACGAGACAGTCACGAAATCACAGTACTCAAAGATCAAGATGAAAATGAAGAATGAGATAGGGACAACATACTAAATACTGCAGAAGATTGCTATAAAGTTATATCCTCATCATAAATTGATAAACCCAAAAATCAAGTGGAATCCAAAATAATGAATATAGACTCAAAGAACATCCCGGAAATAATAGAAGAAGAAATTATTCATGCAGTGCAATTCGTGGAAATGGTAAAGCACCATGGGACGATGATATAATGACAGATGTGAAATATTAATACCTAAACTAAAACAACTGTTTAACATCTACCTTGAAAAGGAATGATACCAGAAGACTGGAAAAACGCAACAATTATCATCCTCTCTCAAAAAAGTTATAGGTGAGTAATACAAAATTATAGACCTTTAAATCAACTGCCTCGGCTAAACAAATTATTAACGAGAATGATTATTAAGCGAGTTACAAACAAGATTGATGACAATCAACCAGTGGAGCAAGCTGCGTTTTGTACAGGCTTTGGTACACGCGATCATCTCTTACAACTGGCAACATTAATAGAAAAAAATCACAAACTATAATATCCTTCCTCTATCTTTAGTATTCGTTGACTAAAAAAAGTCTTCGGCTGCATAGAACGCTGGTCAAGGACGAAAAAAACTGGCTGCGCCCGTATTAACTACAGGTACAAAGAGTCAGTGGCTAAGCCAGAGTTGGCCCTTGGGGAGGGATATACAATAAAAGAAAACCCGCGGGTTTGGCTCTGGACGTATACCTACAGTAACTGTTTATTTACATTTTTTTATAGATTGTATGGAAAAAATGTGCAAATATTGAAGAATACTTAATAAAAACAATATTTTTAGAATACTATAGTTCTTATGATGAGCATTTTTCAATTTCGGATTAGTGCTTTATTTGCATACCACAAACTGAAAGCATTTCTGTCTTTGTTAGTTGCTCGCAGATTCATATTTTCGACAAAGATGTATGTCGTAGTGACATCCGCGAAAGAAACAACACTAACACTGTACGTGTGACGTGTTCTGTCGACTGTCACATTTAGTAGAAAGAAACAGAGATACTTGAAGAATGTCGCGCTACGCATCCAAACGTCACTACTTAAATCTGTTTCTAGCAGATTTAAAATGTTTTGGAGGTTTATATGG
>JABXWE010014631.1:0-18691 GCA_014611495.1 Limonius californicus | reverse complement strand
ATTTGAATTGCTTACACCAAAATTTAATTTGAAAGTAGGACGGGCTATTTTCCCTATACACAGCGACCTTTCTCTCTTGGATATTCTGTGGATTATTGCCTTCTTCCGATAGGAATTTTATGACGCTTCTGTGTTCAAGTTTTAAATCACTCATTTCTGTACTTCTAACTCTATACAACTGACAAATCGTAAGCGAGCTATATCAAACTTGGAGGATACACTCTAAAATGTCACAGGTGGTGGAAAACTACCTCTGAATAGAGATTAAATAATATTGGAGATAATGTGCAGCTTTGGCCTACTATGTGCTTAATTACTATGTTTTCTGTTTCCGCGGCGTCTACCTTTACTTTGGTTTGTTGGTTCCAGTAAAGGTTTTTGATTAGTTTTATGTTTTTTTTGTCTAACCAATTCTTTCTAAACTTTCTATGAGCTTGATGTGTTTTCCTGTTACAAATGCTTTCTTATAAAGCACAGACACACATCTTCTTGTTGAGCTCTACATTTCTGCATCAATTCTTGTATGCAAAAGAGAGCTTTGCGTTTTCTTCTCATACCTGTTACTATTTTACTGCATAAGTATTTTTATATGTATCTAAGATTATGGCGATTAGATGACGAGTTTTTGAGTAAATGGGCGTTAAAATAGAGGTATTCAATACCTCGTAGCGCTCTGATTTTTAAAACTAGAGAGATCGTGAATACATAATTTATTCGAACTAAAACACGCTAGGAGATTCCTAGACCAAATTTAAGAAATTAAAGAAATTTGGTACTTTTTTAAATCCACATGTTTCTACTTCTTCTTCTTCTTCTAATTATAAACCAATGACCTGTTAATTTCCTACAATGAAGTAGGTTCTGTGAGCCCTCTTTGCTCGTATGCCAGACAGTAGCCTAACCTAGCCCGTTGCACATAGAAGAGAAGTTCCACTACATGGTTTTACGATTGTCAAATATGTTCGTATGACAACTGTGATCGACGGCTTTAAGTGCCCTCCGAAGCAGGATCGGTTGCTTATGCCACTACATTAGTCATACGAATACTGACCAACGTGGATAGTTCTGCAGTACGAATACCGTTTGACCGGAGTCCGCAATGCTCCGCTATGCAACATATGCAATCATGTTTGGCTTCGTAAATACAAACCGCAAATTTCCTTTCAAAATGTCAACAACGGATATTTTCTCGATAAATTCCCATACTGGTAGTATGGGAAAATAAGAGCATAGTAGCAAGATGATATGTTTATGAGGCGTCTAAATGCAAAAGCAGACATTTGGCGATTTTTAAGAATATAAGTTAGCTATGGTTTTCGTCCAAACATTGCATACCGAACACGATTATGAGGTCGTTGGATGCAAAATGAGACTTTTTGAACGTGTTTTCCGTTGTTGAAGTTGAATCTTAAATTCAAAACCAGACATTTGTTCGTATAGCTTAGATGCAAACCCACACATCTGCAAATGGGCCAATCAAACCGCTCCCTGATGTTTATCATGTGATGGGAGGCGTGACGTCAGTCCCTATATAATCTGTGGTGACGTTGACAGTCGCTTGACAGAAGTTCACAAGTTTGGTATTGTTTTAGTATTGCTTGCTTACTTTGAAAGAGCGAGATCTAGGACACGGTTTTCCAAGCATCCTATGCACTTAGGCCACATTTGGCCCATTGTACACCCTAACTAAGAATTTTGCCTATCTGGGGTAATTCCAACTCCAGTAGTGATTTTTAACGTGTCACACATCGTAGTGGCACGGGACCTACGGCTTTACTTTTCATCCGACAGAAGGCGCATTTTCAGATTTTTCCCCGCTAGAAAAATCTCGCCGAACTTGGCCAGGTTCGATCCCGCGTCCCTCGGATCCAAAGGCAAATGCGCTAACCACTAGACCACCAGGCCGGCTATTGTTTTAATATTACGTTTTGTGTTACATAATAGTTATAAACTAGATATTGTATTTCAATGAGCATCAGTATTGAACTGTGTCCCTCGGGACAGGGAAGAAAAAGAACAGTCAACGAGCTGGAAACGAGAAAAGGCTAAAAAAGAGAGGTTAGTACTGAATTTTATTTTAATAACTTTATTTTCAATACTTTGTAATATTAGTAATAATTATGAATTATGCTGGTGTGTAAATTAATGTATATTTTTGTAATCTTTCAGGTATAGTCGAAAGTGTTTGCCTCGACTTCCAAAGTGTAAACATTACACAAATGTTCTTCTCTAACCATGACCGATATGAAAAAGTTTAATGAAAAACTCTACTCTGAAAAAATAAGCTCCACCAGGACATGTTTGTTCTAAAACATAGTCTTATTAAAAAGCCTGTTAGAAAGGGTAAAACTCTAAAAGTAAATGTGAAAAATAAACCAAAATCCTTAATTGCAAACTATTTCGTGAAGTGTAAGAACAGCGAAGTATCTGTGTGCAAGAAAGTTTTTTTGGCAATACTGGACGTAGGAAAAAATCGAGTAAACAGCATTCTAAAGAAATTCCACGAAACAGGAAGTTTGCCCAAGGATGGCCGAGGAGGTGATTATGTTTCACAAAGAAATAATTTGAAACGGCTGGCAGTACAAAACTTTATAGAATCGTTGACATGTTGTGAGTCTCACTATGCAAGAAATATCAGAGCTCGATGGCTTCCCTTGTTCCCTTGATCCACGACACCTTGGCCTCTTTTTCTTCTCTGTGGTGGTACCCATTCATTCATCTTCCTTGCTCATTTTTCTTCCGACATTCGTTTTACGTGCCCGTACCACATAAGTCGTTTCTGCTCTATAGTATCAGCAATAACATTTTCCATATTCATTTTGTTCTTTATTTCTTCGTTTGTTACATATTTCAACCTCGACACTCCGCAGCTTTTCTCTTTCCTGCAACTCTATCATTAAATAGCTTACGGATGATTCCATAGCAACCAGCTTTGGAACCTTGAAAAGTTACAAGAGTATCTGAATTCACACAGCACACCAAGTTAACTACTTAATTTGTATTACAAATGGCGCAAAATGGAGTTTGAGTGTTACATCATTTGATTAAACCGAATTTTATTTTTTTTGGGGTAGGTGCATACGGAAAAGTTCGGTTCCCGAAAATTGTCTATTCATCAATAATATATTGCTCAATTCCTGGACTGCATATCTTATAAACATCTGAAGAAATTACATCTTACTTCGACATGTACTTTTTTTCTTTTTCACAGTTCCCCAATTGAGCATTTACTTTGGCAGCTGAGCGAATTCGACATTTGAGTCTAACAAATGCATAGCACAACAGCGTGCAAATGCTGTATCCACTCTCTATAAAATTCTTCACACACACAGACCGAGATTTTTAAATCTCGCATTTTTAGTTTCTTAAAAGTTTAGGGCAGCATATTTGTATCAAAATTTCAGTATAATAAATATACCTACGACATTACAATGCCTTAGCATACTGAATGTATGGAAAAGTAAAAATCAGGTCACTTCAGAACTAAATATGTTATATCGTATCTTAATTATTACATGCTACATGATTCGCTGATGATGACTCATATTAGACTCGATACTTCAAAAGGAAAATGAAAACGCTAATTGTGCCGGAAAGAGTTCGTGGTTAGTCCTGGACAGTCAAGTCGGAAGTGCCCCTTTACGTGTTTAGTTCTTGTAACAAGCAATTAACAGCAAACAATTCGCCGCATGTGGTTTTAAAAGTGAACTCAAAGGAAGTCCCTTCAACTGCAGCCACTAACTGACCAAGTTTGATAAAAACCGCCATGGTTAAAATTTAAAGGCCCGGAAAATAAAACTAATTGCGACCCGCCTTTTGCACTTCTGACTTTTATGGCGAATTGGTCGTTACAGGGTCAAAGAATTCGCGAGCCGAGGATTATGACTTTGCAAATTATAAACCAATCAGCAACGGTTGATAGCAATTAAGTTTTTTTATTGAACCCTTCGAAAAAGGTAACGTATAAGTTGATTTCTAACCTCTTGACGAGAGGGGCAGGGAAGTGAAAATATTTATATATTGCGGAAAGAGTACTGCAAAGCAATATTTTATCCATGGATACATTTTAATTTAATGTTTGTTGCAGAGTAAAAATAAAAATAAATAGAAATGATACTTTTTAGAATATAATAGTACCACTAAAAACAATCAGCTACAATTATTTCTCTAGCAAAATTATGAATCTGTTGATATTGCGTGTTTAAAAATACAGTCTCCATCCTGGTAGTTTTGGTAATTGTTTGTGTGATTCCAACTGACAAAAAGCAGGTGATAAGGATAATAATCTCCGAGTGCAGGCAATTCATAGCTAAGATGTATTCTAAATGTTATCGCTGCTTTTAGATAATAAATTGTTTAGTCAAACTTAATTTTTATATTATCTCTCTCCATGGTCGTCAGTCCTGGGACTGGTTTGTCGCAGCTTTCCATTTTCCCCTATCTAAGGCCTTTCACTTCATTTCATTTTTATATTACCTATATTAGCAGTATATTCCCAGAACTAGCTATTTTTGACAATACTATTTTAATTAATTTATTTATCTCTAGGTACAATTCAATTCAGTGTGGTGGTAGCTCAGTTGGCACAGCACTCGCTTTCTGACTAGAACGTCGATTCTGGCTTGGGTTCAAAACCTACGCATTACTATGCAGATTTATAAAAATCTTGTCTGCAACTCACTACCCACAATTTCCCATGCAACCGTGGGATCTTAATGCTAAAAAACCTTCTGTGGAATTTCTGTCGTTCGGATTCGCTGAGCAGAAGCACGTGACAAACAGGATGAAATGAATGACAATTCAAAAAGTTGATTAGACATTATTATTATTTATTATTATTATTAGCCCGCAATATCCCATTATTGGATAAGGACCTCCCCCATAAGAGGGGTTGTTGATCTACTCTCCCATAGTGATCAATCCTCGTGATTAGACATATCTGCAATAAAATGTCAAAATTATATAGTGCAGTCGTAAAATGTCCTCCCCCTCCCTACTAAGTTTCGACCGACTTGATATTATTTCACAAAATTTTGGACGCAACGATTTTACTTGAAAGTGTCAAGTCATTTCTTGGTATGTTAGCAAGAGCTATAACGATTAAATAATATTGTGAAGAAGATGTTCTACCATACTTACTATACGTAGCAAACGCGCGGCGGCGTAGCTTGGTGTAGCTGTTACTGAATATGCGTTAACTCCACCATGTTCCACCACTCCTAACAATGTCTACGTGTTAATCCCCGGCGCAGCACAGACAACAAACATATGTAAATGTGTAAAGAATACATATTAAACTGTTTACAATTATTTTTTTTGTGATGTTAAAATTTTGTCATTGCATTACATATTTTGATCTTAAATTTATTGTACCGATTAAACGGACTGATGTCCTATATAAGCGATGTAAATTGATGTTATTTACTTGAATGGTGTCTAAATATGTAACCGATAGTGGCCGATAACGTGGTAGTTTTTGCAGCAAAAGTTTGCAAGTTATTTTTATGTATGTTGAGAATAGGGAAAAGATCATCAAAAACATTAGAAATTCGTCTCAATTCCGGCTGTACTAGTTGAACTAATACTAATTCGCATATGCAGTTTAAGTTTAAAATTATTATTACTTGTATGCTGTAGTGGTGCATACTTAAAACTAACGAAGATATTTGCTTGATCCTATATTTCGAAGCAGCCTATATATAGATTATTATTAGAAGCCTAGACGAAGTTTTTCGCTCATTTTTCAAACTCCTTAAAGAATTTTAAAAATATTAATCTTTTTTACTAAGTCAAAATCATTATACAGTTATCAAATGTTGCTGTAAATAATTAGCAAATAAAATATATAATTCAACAAATATCAAATTTAAAGAAACTGTCACAATATTTTTAAAAACTCTAGACGAAGCACATTATATATTTAGAACTAAACTGCGAATATATACAGGGTGTCGATTTGAAAACGTGTAATCAGTACACAGATAAAAAAATTATTGCCGATCCCCCCTCAATGTTCTATATACGGTTTCAAGACATTTTCAGTCACTCTTTTACTCCACAGATATAACACATTATACGAATTGACACCCTGTAGAACTATTATACGACAGGTTGTGAGATATCCAGATGAATTATAAGTAACTAACAAGAATGATTAAAGAAATCTGGATATCTAGGGGAGAAAAATACATAACAGACATTAAAAAATTAAAAGGCCTACAACCACTTGGAAAGAAGATCATACAACGAAGTACGGGGGTTTTTGGGATACTTAATATAATCGAAGAGGTCCAAAAGAATTTGTTGGTTAGGACATGTAGCAAGATTAGAAGAAGAGTTACAAAACAAGGTTTAAAACGTGACGAAGTAAAAACGAAGAAAACCCAGGAACAAATGGTTAGACCAAGTAAAATCAGATCTCAACGAACTTCATGCTGAAAACTGGGAATAGGCGGTTATGCACAGGAAGAAACATATAAATCAACAAACCTTGGCCCTGTAAGGCCTGTTTGTGCTAATATACAGGGTGTCTCCAAAATGTGTAGGCACAGCTTAACCATAGACTCCTGGGCCGAAATTAGGCGATAACTCAACTTATCTATATCCGTATGTGCTTCGTTAAGCCTGTATTAAGTTCCACAGTCCGTTTTGAAAACAAAATTAGTTTACAGATAACAATAGAACGACTCAAAGTGGGCAAAGAGGGCTATTTTGACATGAATATTCTTCACGACCTGGAAGAGCGTCTGACTTTGATGAAGACCTTTAAGGCTTTAATTCATTATGATCCCCGTAAATCAACTCGAGCATTTACTAGTAAGATAAATTGTCACCAATCAACCGGACTACGTCATTCGTATTCCATGGACAAAGGGCAAAAATTAAGTAGGTACATGCGCGCTTTTCAGCAAAAACAACAAAAATCAGCGCGTTACCATTTGTGCTTGTTTACTTGCTCGCCATCATCAATAACTCGATCGGGTTTGTGCCAGATTATTACTGACGAAAATTTGCCCCTTTTGCCAAT
Organism: Limonius californicus; assembly: GCA_014611495.1. NCBI lineage: Eukaryota > Metazoa > Arthropoda > Insecta > Coleoptera > Elateridae > Limonius > Limonius californicus. Next base: position 11,664 of record JABXWE010014631.1, on the reverse strand, counting down.
ATCAAGAAAAAAAAAAGAAATGGTTAAGTCCTGAGCAAAACGCAACTCCCTGTGCAAAAGTTGGTGCCCATCCAAGAAAAATCATGTAGTGCATCTGGTGGAACAAAGAAGAATATAACTATTACTGCTGAGACTAATTACCAACAACTCAGATGCCTTGCGGCCGTAATTTAAGAAAATCAACCGAAAAGACTGCATCACACGATTTTACAGTGGTATGGATGGTCGCATAAGAATGATATAGTCAGGTTGCTCTTAGTCTGCATATACGTCAACAATTACTTGTTATTTAGCACTGACAGTCCCAATTCAAAACAAAATTAGTTTTTTTTTGAAAAATTAGTGTGTATAATCATATATTCTTTGAGGCTTTCGCGGTTTCTCGAACACTGTTCTATTCACTCTGAAGATGCAAGCTGCAATGTCTTGCGAAACGTTACTTTGTATGAGTTCACAAACAGCTAACAGGCATAAGCCGATTAAGTATTATTGTCCTGGCAAACAAAATACATCAAGATCAAATCCTTGTTCGCTTCAAGGTTTGATTAATATAAGCACATCCCCCTGTTTAGGCAGCCAGGGCCTACGAACAAATATGGCTCAAACTTCTAGAGCAAATGCTTGTAAAGGCAGACAAGCTGCAGGTCAGCCCTTACCTGATAATGCTGGATGTAGTTCGCAAATGACGACGCGGTCTAAGCCGAAAGTAAATTGTAATATTGAGAGTATAATCATGTTTATTCGTAAGGTCGTGTAACGTAGTTGTAACCGTTATGAGTTTGATATTTAATATTTCATAGTTTCTGTGTAAAATACGAAACTACATTAAAACTAGGGATTTTGTTTCCTTCACGTTCGTACCCTGTTTTTTATATTCATATGTCGCTCTGAAGACGAATTCGTGTTTTGCGTGTTATGTGACATACAGCTTAAGCCTTTTTCTTAATTTTTCATCGTAATTTTCTTCGTTTAATGTATAAAAAATTGTTCTTTTCAGAACAAACGCGTGTACCTTCTTTATTAACTTAAGCGTTAGTTTTTGCGAGTGTTTCGAGTGCTTGAGAAAAATATAACCGCGAAAAATGACCGCTCTACTTCGTAAATCGAAAGAGCTTATTGCATTGCGTTGCTTCCTCTAAAGGCTGTGAGTGTGTGTATTTATATTTTTGAGCTCATAATTATTTAAAGATGAATGATCAAGGAATTATGATTTGATTGTTATTTTCGGAGTTGCTGCTGATTTAAACATAAGCTTGAAAACAGTGAGCAGTATTTCACAAGCCTTTGCATCAGGTGAACCCCTACAAAGCCCCAAGAAGTCCAGGCTTCGAAAAAAAACCTGTTACGAATCAACAATTTTGATCAAGTAGCCATTCGAAAGAGAAGGTTATGGCGTTGAAAAATGTCTACAAATGTGGAAAAAGGCGTTAGATACAGTAACTCGGCAAATGTGTCAAGATACTGTCCACCATACCAATAATATTATTATGGAGTGGTGGCGGAAGGAGGTTGGGTTTCATCGAGAAGACATAGCTCCAGTAATAATAAATCTAGAGCAATGTGAGGACGAACAACTTACATCGCTATAATAAATTTACATGTTATATTTGAGTTTTAAATTTTGGACGAGCATGATGGAGGAGAAAATAAACGAAAAACAAAATAAAAGACCAATACAATTAGTTTTTGGTACTAAAAAAATTTATTTCAATAATAAAAAGGACCTTTAATGGGCAAATGTAAATAAAAACAAAATGCAATAAATTAAATGTAACAGACTATTATTATTATTAATTTTTACAAATAAATAACTCGCTCAGGATCGTTTTGGAAAAAGAAAATTTATTAAATTATATATCACCATTTTGATGCTAAAAATGAGTATCCAACCAAACACAATTAGTATTTGGTTGCAACATAAGTCAACAGTAAATGTAATAGTAATAAGGTTAAATCGAACTTTGTACCCACTGTATATCCTAAATATAAACAGTTAAGTTACAAATTAGTCGCACACTCTGTATATGAGTGCCACTACAATTTTAAGGTGAAGCCAAAATTATCAAAAATTATTCATAACGTAAATACGGTCCTGTGTGACAAATAGTAGACAGGCAATAAATAGCCAAACTCAAATTTCTGACCCAACTTAAAGAATTCCTAAAATTCTGCAAATATCAGATAAGCTGCATAAAACACAAATTAAATAAATAAGTGATTAAACCAGACTTGAGGTAAGACCATAATTTATAACTGACTCAAAATTAGTCAACCGATTAATTGGGTAAATACAGAAAATAGAAAATGCTGAAGTACATTATAGTATTAGATTATATGATTTAGACAACAGATCAAACTAATTCGAAAAAACTCGAATTGACGAAAAGTTTCCAGGCGCATGAAGTATGACAAGTAAAGCAATTTAGCAGACATAACCCTGTCTGAAAATAAACGGATATAAAAATACACAAAGCTAAATTAATAATTATTAAAGTCCGAATACGAATTCCCGGAAGCTGGTGAAATGACGCAAGGCCTGACGTTATGTCAGCTTAACCAACGCGTTAAATATAAACGGTAGCGCCGTACCGAATCGTTTATCGCTATTAATCAATCCATATAATTGTCCTATAATACAAGGAATTTTACTCATCAACAAATTAAGTTGCCAAATGTCTAAATTGCAATTGTCGTGAAAATAGATACAGCCACAACTGACAGCTGTCTGAAGTTAGTGCTCAACAACTTTGTTTACAAACATCACAGTCAAAAACTTAATTAAATATCAGAGTGCAGTTAACAAACACAGGTGTAAAATTAAACTGAATGCGCCTACTGAAGGTAAGTGACCAGTTGCAAATGCTTTAAAGTTCAAAACGGTAGAAAATACCAAAAAGTTAGAAATACAAAATATACACAGTATCGGCTTTCCCGTTGAGTGTGGTACATGCCGAGATGGATTTAACGGGCAACGGAATTTCCGGCATATGGTTGCACGAAGATAGAAAACAAAAAAAATTGGGAGAAACCTCAGACCGTTCGACGACCGGTGGGTCGTTATTGGAGCCTTCTGAATACGATTATGGAGGACGCGGCTGCGGATGTCATCCAAATAAACTAGCAGCTCATATAGGCACCTTTTGACACGTATTCGTAAATTCCTCAGAAGCTCAAACCTTCCCTTCTCCATATTGCATGCGGCGGGTTACGTATCAATTTTTTGGTGAAGTGTTTAATTAATCTGGGCTAGACCCAATGAGAATTTAGCAAAACACCAAAATAACTCGCAGACAACTAACTAAATTTTCTTGTAGATGGGGATAATTTAAATAATCCACGCAGAATGTAGAAGCCAAAATCTTAAATCACCCCCTAGGCTTTTACCAGCAACCCACCACTTGCACGGCCAAGAACTCAAGGAAGTCCCGTCTCACATCAACACTTCAGGAAATTCCACCCACCCAATTCAAAACCCACTTATAACTTCAAAAGGATCTGCCCAAAATTCCCTAACACAGTACGTTCTGTAAACATTGCGATGGGTTTTGAGAAAATTTTTTTTTCAGCCTAACATAAAAATACTACATAAACACATTAAAAAACATTAAAACATACTGAGTACCATAAACTTCAATTGTTTTTATCGCTCATTGCTAGAACCGTATCAATGCCTGCTCGAATATTGGCACTTTCAATTGAATACGTTTTGGTAAATATCTCCGTTATTTATCAACCGATTTTGATAAACTTTTTTTCTTGTATTTAGCATAAAGAAAGCTATCAGATGAGGTATCATAAGGGGTACTTTGCTATTTGAAATTTTAAAGTTGGAGTTGCTAGGGCTTAGGGGTTGAGGGGTGGGGGGTTGAAAATTACATCTCTAAATGAAAATTTAAATATAAAAATCGACGTGTCCGAGTATTTTTATGAAATATTTTTCTCAACGATTTTATAGAATTTATCCGTTACTTTTGGGAAGCACTGTATAAATAATATTGAATAAAAACAATAAGTGCATATATTTTTATATTTATTATACTCTTTATGTTTCAACTAATTTTATTTATTTTTCGCTACAAATTATTTAATTTTCTCATCAACACATCATGTTGTTGCCTTTTACTCCTTTACTTCTTTAGAAAACTTTAATATAAAGGACGTTAGTGATTGTTTCGGGAAGGTACACAACGAGACTTATTAAAGATACACTCGAGGATTTAATTGTCACCTTTGAAATGGGCAATACAATACAAAAGATTAATATTTTTCTACTAATCCAAAAGTTTTGGGTAGTTTAAACAAGCTTCCCCTCTTACTAATGGTTGTGTTACAGAATTATTATCCTGCTAAACTACTTATGTGCATGCGATCTTTAGAAACCACACGCTCCCCATTTTCACGAATGCGAAATTCAAGAAGTTGGGAGAAATATAAGTAGACAGTTACTTGTATACCCCTAGAATAGAAATCAACATTAGATTTATTGCAGCGACACACGCACTGATAATTTGGCAAGTACCTTGAATATAAGTACAATTAAATACTGAACATATTTTACTGACATCAACAATCACGGGCGCGTTTTTAGCCAGGGAATTTACGAGTAAATACCATTTGAGTAGGTGAAGAAATTCTGCCCATTAGCGTATACAACAGTGGCACCTCGTAGGATTGTATAATGGTTGTGGCACGGTTTTTGTTCATTCTCCGGATATTTTAAATGCGAAAGGGAGAAGGATGCTACCAAAGCGGAGCTCTTGAAGTTCACGGTCATTGTGTTTTCCCCACACTTTAGAATTTTGATGACCATGAAGAAAAATTTAAAAATTCATTTTTAGAAAAACGATATGCATAAGGTTAACTTTTGCAACAGCTGTTATCTGTTTTTTCCAACTGGAAAACCAGTGTTGAAATTTCTAATTAAGTAAAAAATAACAAACTTAATAAAGACATAAATAAATAAATAAAATTTATGCAAAATGTTGATAATGTCAATGTTAATGTTTGGTTTTAAGAAATTGCTAATGAATTTATTATTTTTTCCTAAATTGATGTTTTTGAAAACGTCTTAACCCTTTTCAACTCCGAGAAATATCGCTCTGCTTTAGATGTAGACCTAGGTATTGCCACTAACACTTTTAAAAGTTTTAGAGCTTCCTGAAAAGCTTCACGCATTTCGACATGTAAAAAATAATAATAACTACAAATAGCTCCAGTAAAATACAGCACTTCTTCTCTTGCATAATGTATCTGTAGTTGAGTTTTTAATGTGCCTTTTTACAAAAAACGAAAACAGTTGTTGGTTTCCTTCAGGCTTTTCTTCGAGCGAATGTGTGGTGGAAGTTATTTAATTGATTATTTTATTCATGATACGACTCTTTTCGATATCTGACAGTTGCCTGCGCGATTTATACTGAAAGTCTACCGTTTTTGATGCAAACTATCACGACTTACGCTGGAAATACAACATAGCTAACAACATAAATCTAACAATTCACTCATCTTAGAAGAAGTATCTATTGAAAATAATGACAGAAACAAGATTGACAAGTACAATAACGAAGCAGGGCGTCACCCGCCAGTGTTCGCTAATCAGTTATATTTTGCCAATTACGCTTTCCATCACGATTTAAAAATGGAAAATCGAATACTGTCACATAGTTCAAGACGACACAATCATCAGATAATTTGGTAAGTAAACATCTAAATACATTTGACAGCTAATCAACCTATGCTCCTCATTAATATTTATGACCTCATTTCTTTAGTACAATTATATCGAACTGATAATAGAACAAATATCTTTGAATATTCTTCATTGCATGTTAATATACAGAGTGTTACTAAAAAGATTACCCAAATAAGAAAACAGGTTCATATAAACATGGGTCCGAAAATGCTTGGTTAAGGAGTTACAGCTGTCTAAAGTGAGACTTGTCCGATCAGTTTTTGCATGTAATTATGGCAATAGTTAGACTAATGTTTTGAAATTTTGAAAAAACGATCTCTTATGAAAGCTCGATAAACCCAGTTGTTCTCGATATTCTTTTTTATGGAAAATTAAGTTGTCATGAAAATGTGGAAACTTCGTACTACTTATGTGGATAAAATTCTCAACACAGATTCAGAACAGCAAGATTATAAAAAAATCTATGTGAATATTTGTCTTATCTAAACATAATCTTATTTATTAACATTAAATAATAAAGCCACGTATACCTAATTACAATTTATAATAAATGTTCAAGATGTCCTCCAAGCAATGGAGGTATGGGCACGTCTGACCATGGACTGCCGCATTCTGACTGTAACGTTCGTTTAGTTTTACCACCTCATATGAATTAAAGTCATATTTTAGTTGCTGCCCATAGTCGATTACTGTATTTCATTGGAGGTCACCTTTTTTGAATTTAAAGGAACGCTGACGAGTATGTTTAGTCTATATGCTGATCGAAAACAGTTCCTAGAATCCTTTGGCTGCAGCACGGTCCTGAAAATCCTACGCTCCCGGAAGATTTTGTTCTACAATGATTACGTTTGGTGCGGATTTTTGCAGCAGGGGGAAAGTCAGTCAGCCTAAGCCTCTGAAAGTGAACGTACGTATTTTGTTCGAAAGCGGGAGTTTTTGGCAGCGGTTTTGCCAGATTAAGTTACTGTATCGCTTTTATCGCCTGGTGGCAGAATATTTCTTCGACATTTCGTTGGATTAAAATATTAGCAGAGTATTACGCTTTATTAAAGACAATTTAGTGTTAAATTGTTCACTCCACCTCTGTTGGATTACAGCCATCAACCCCGCGACTCTTCCCATTATATCGTTGCAGCGTTAAAATCTCGTACAATGGAGGTTTCGTTCTTGACTGACTCGAAATTTCCTGTTTCCCGAAGAAAGTCTTGGCGATTGCTGTGGCGCAATCGTTCCAATCGTGATCCAGCGTTCAGGGGCGTGCCTGCAATTTTTTTTTCTGCTTGTCAAGGACCTAGGAACACCCCAAATTGCGCTTCTCTCTCTACTCTCTACCTTGAGAAAACTAAGGTAAACTTACCAATGTACCATGCAGTGATTGTCTTCTTCTGTTTACCAGTGCTTCGTTGGTAAATAAGGAACACAACAATTTAATTTCCTTGTTATATTAAAAGTGAGGCAACCTTCAGTTGCCCATCGTTTCATTACTTGTTAAGGGTAAAGTATATATAATTTGTAAACTCAAACGCTGGCTGCGTAGTTCTGTTTGCTTATTAAAGTAAATGTCGTATGCCAGTGGCGGCGAGCTTCTTGGTTTGGACACCCCAACATTCATTTGTTTGGCCCATAGTTCTTCCTCGCTCGTGCTAAATTGTACTATTTGTGTGCTATATTTTACTTAATAGATTTGGATGCAGTTAAAATGTAGCACGAATTTTATTCTTGTGTTTTTTTGTGTGCATTAACTCTGTAAGCATTATTCTGTAGGAGACACAATAAAGGTGAGTTCGATTTCCGTAAGCTGCTGGTTTCTCGGTCCAACTACGAGAACCTGCAATCAGCTGTAACCTGGAGGGTGGCGCCCAATAATTTCGACTTACCCTCTATATAGCTAAGTTAGATTTCCTTCCCTCAAGCGTTTCTTGTAAACCTCTCCCTACTTTGCTGAGCTAAGTTGAAGGCACTTCCATCTTTCCTGCTGCGGTCCGACATAAAAGCTAGTTGGCCCGTAACAAGATGCCAGCTGTATTGCGAACGCGTTGGCGAAATGTTTCGTTATTTTCAATAGTAACGACACACACTAGACACTTTAAGTGTCCCCACAGATACAAACCTAAAGCAGTAAGGTCGGGTGAACGTGCGGGCTATGAAACTGGTACTGCCCGTCTTATCCATCGGCCAGGATATGTATTATCGAGTACTTCTCATACAGCTTGGCTAAAATGTAGTATGTTGCACGTTTTATTGCTAAAAGCACATTGACCGATAGCGGTAAAAGAGTATTAAGAAGAAAATCGTTGTAGGAATTGCCTGTAAGGCGTGTGTTAGCACTTGTGAGCCTACCAGACAATTACCCAGGGTACCTGCCCACACATAATCACAAAATTGCTGCTGGTGTCTAGCTGGAATCATTGCACGTGAATTCTCATCTGCCCAGTGATGTTATTTGTGGAAGTTCGTGATGCTATTTTTACTAAAAGCTGTGAAAAGTACTGATGAAAAGGATCGGCCGTTTGCAGACCAGACACAAAAGTTCAATTGTGGCTGGTGATTCGCAGGCATAAGACCCTGAAGAAGTTGCACGTGGTAAGGGTACAGAAACTGTTCGTGAGTTACCCTCCAAATTGTTATTTGACTAACAGAAAATTCCACTTCTATTTGTGTCGTGCTGGCATGTGGATTAGCTGCAACATGCTCCTCTGGGTCAGGTGTCCGGGGTGTTCTTGGCGTTCTTCAACCTAAAGTAGGTGGTGCCATTGTTCCTGTCTGTGAAATTCGAATAAACAATGCAGCAAAGGTTCGGTTGTTATCGGTCTCGAAACGTTTCCTGGTAGAGCCGTATGACCTCGCGACCATTATCATTAGCACGACCGTACATACATACAACTCATGTCCGCATGTTCCGTAAATGGATAAGCCGCTATGCTACTTAATAGTGACAATAATTCACAATAATGGATAAGTCACAACTAATAACTGAGCCTTAGCTTGTTTGGTTTACCTGTGAATATCTGTTTTTATTATTAATGGAAGTCTTAAAAATAATATTGATGGTTTGTTATTCAAAGCTACTTCGTCAAATTTTTAGACATTAATTATATCATTTTGAATGCGGTATTGTTCAATTGTACATTGTAAACTAAGCGTTTGCCGGTAAATATGTACGTGAACTTTTTTATTGTTTTATTGGCCTAAATCTACGCGGTGAATTTAGTCCGCATAGTACGAAGTTTCTAAATTTTCATGACAATTTGATTTTCATAAGCATGGAATATCTTGCAGACCCATTTTTATATGAACATATCTTTTTCTGGTACGGAGAACTCGAGAAGTTTGGGCAAACATTACGGATATATGACGTACTACATTGGCTGATTCGCTGCCCTAAGCCAAGAAAACAACTACACAAATGAAGGAAAGTCTTTTAAAAAAATAATTCAATGTTACCTTTCAGATTACGACAAGCACTTCCAAATCGCTCTCGACCCAAAATGGAAAGGCCGTGGTACATAGAACAATTGTGCAATCGCTATCAATTCAACATCATTCCTTGTCATAGAATTTAAAACCTTTAATGAAGATTCTCACAGGTCAGAATGCATTACTTTGCTAATTTATCTTCACATCAACGAAGATAGTTCGATTTCATCGAACCATAATATACTGCCTTACCACCACATTGACGATGGCAGTTACGAACATTATTGTCCCGATATGGTTCTTCCAAAAAAAGAAGATAATAATTCAGAAAGTACTTGTATCATACTCAGTTAGTCCAACTTAAGACAATTCCCGATAAAAGAAAAATAAAATCGTAGCTTGTTTAAGAGATCTTGTCGATAATGTATACAATGTAGAGAAACTGTTTATAAGTTTGTATTCACTTTTCTTTAAGCATGCAATTAAAGCATATCGTAAGTATGTGTAAGGAAAGACAATAACAACTATCGCAAAAATACCGTGTGGAATATTCAACTATCGTTATCACAAGCTTTATCCCTACGTGACGATCTTTAATACTGATAAATGATAATCAAACCAACACCCTCGAGGACGAAAATACGTCTTTCAGTACGTTTGCGACGGTAACTTAAGCCACGCGCGATTCGCAATGAAATTAATAACCTTGTTGGGGCTGTTTTTAGTGATTTTAAATGTGAAAGCCGAAGATGATTGTAAGTTGCACCGATGTTGTAATTGTTGGAAAAGGGGGTTGCTGGAAAACGTGCGACGTGTTTTTTATTTACATTATTCATAAACTTATTCAGAATATGAAAAAAATTTAAAATTACGTAAATGTATTTATCTAATTTTGACACAAAGTTATACTTTTCAAAACTTTTAGGAAGCGCTTTACTTTTCGTAACTAATTATGTAATGAAAAATATTTCGTAACCAGTAATGAAAAATTCATTTCATCACCAGTTAATGTAGCATGAAAACTGTCATTATTAATTTAATACGACTTATGTCGTATGGCGTTTCTAAGGAAATTAGTTATGACGTTTAATGACAGATCAACTGGAAAATTATAAAACCAAGTTATGGTCAAAATTATATAAAATCTTGTATGCAACACGTTATGAAATATTATTTTGTGTAACTTATGTCATTTTGCAGAATCTCGCTCGCTACGCTCGCTCGTCCTGCAAATATTCCATTTCGTTACACAAAATATCCCTTTTCATAACTAGTTACATAAATACCTATTATCTAATTTCGACACATAAAGTGACTCTTTCCAAAACTGTCTGACGTTAGGAAACGCTTTACTTTTCGTAACTAGTTAGGTAATGAAAAATATTTCGCAACCAGTGATGAAAAATTCATTTCATCACCAGTTAATGTAGCATGGAAACTGTCATTATTAATTTAATACGACTTGTGTCGTATGGCGTTTCTAAGGAAATTAGTTATGACGTTTAATGACAGATCAACTGGAAAATTATTAAACTATGTTGTGGTCAAAATTAGGTAAAATCTTGTATGCAACACGTTATGAAATGTTATTTTGTGTAACTCATGTCATTTTGCAGAATCTCGCTGGCTACGCCCGCTCGTCCTGCAAATATTTCATTTCGTTACACAAAATAACCCTTTTCATAACTAGTTACATAAATAGCTATTACATAATTCGAGTATTCCCGTAAACAGCTTACACATTAGACGGCTTCTGAAAATACTTACGTTTCAGATGTTTATAACTTATAATATTTAGTTAATCCAAGCTATAAACAGAGTAAAAGTATCTGGAAATAGCGAATCAATTCTATCCTGAACTGTTTTATTGCGTAAACCTTTTTTGCTGACGTTTACTAATGAAAGCTCCAATTGTCGCGGATATAGTTAGTCGTAGAAAGTGAAATCGGAACTGTTCTTTCAAGTCTTTTTGTCTTATATAAGGCAATTAACAGAAAGAAACTCTCTACGTGTGCTTCTTAAATGTTCGTTCAAAGGAGTCTCTTCGGGCTGCTTCAGTGACTGGCAAATTTTTACAAAAACTGTAACCTATAATCCTGTGGCGTGAAAAAAATATATAACCGCGGATATAGTTTTGTAATACTACAAATGTAAAATTTACAATTACAAGAACAAAATTAGACAGTTTAATGTGTGTTCTTTACGAAATTCAATGGAAATAACACTAGAAATGTGTTTTTAAATTTCTTGTTGTCTAAGATGCCAAAAAATGAGTTGAAACTAAATGCTTTGCTGGATAAAATTAAAAGCCAGGCATTTAATATATGCCACCACCGGCTCGCTGAACTAGCTGATGTGTTTTGGAATTAATTATAATTTTTTTTCTATTTCGGTTTTATAAAGCCGTTCTAAGCGCACTGTTTTAGCTTAAAAACAGTACGTTAAGGAGGCCTATAATCGTACTGTTTTTAGTTTGTTTTTTTTACGATGTTGGTAGTTCGATTTGACTTTGAAAGTTTGAAATGTCAGTTTCAGCCACCTGTCAGTGCTGCCATAAG
>JABXWE010014625.1:0-10009 GCA_014611495.1 Limonius californicus | reverse complement strand
GTTATTATTTTATTTATAATGAAATCATTATTATATCTAAGTATTATAAACCAATATTGAGCAGCAATAGGCGGACGTTAAATGAACAAACAAGCTCCACTGGCAACATTGCCTGCTTTCGAAAAACATAACCTCCATCAAGAAAAACTCGCATAACCCAACTTAATTAATTGACAAATTTCAATGATACCGCACATTCCCCCAGATTTCCACAGCCTGTTGGATGGCAAATCAATCGTGAATAGATTATAATTAGAAATACTACAAATGTGGTTTAGTAAATATGTCTTTATTTTAACCAAATTAGTACACACACTAATATGCTATGAATTTAAGTAACTGGTGGTTGTAGCAGTTCTCCCAACTGCTTGCAAAAAATAACTATAACGCTTATTGACTTAAGTATCAAATACAGAACTGTAATTTCATAGATTTCAACAACCTTCTTCAATTCTATAAAGCTACAATAGTACTAAACATTAGGGATCGACCGATACCAATATATCTATCGGTTATTGGTTGTATCGGCAGCTTTGCTGATTATCGGTATCGGCAAAATCTTGCCGGTATTTTTTGCCGATATGTTACTTACAAATACGTTTATTAATACGTAGAAACAAACAATTATTATATTAAAATGACGAATCGGCAAATGTATTTGTTATTTTCAACAACTTCATTAAATCAGGCTTAAAGGATAAGGATAATATATTTTTTGTAAAAATAAAAACTGGCTTGTTGTTTTTAACTAGCTAGATATCCAAAGGAAGAATCACACAATCAGGTGTTAAATGAGTGAAATAATAAACAATAACATAACATAAAGCATTAAATATTAGTTCAACTATAAATTTTAAAAGCTACTAAAGATGTAAAGACAGCATTAAGGAATTAAGATATTAAGAAAAGTTTAAATTCAAATTGTAATACTTATGTTAATAAAAAATAAGTAAGAATATTACATATAAAAAACTAATAATCAAAATTCAGCTTTTCCAAGTTATGGTTCCACCATGAGAAGGGATCTTGTGTCCTAGGGATTATTGCGAGTATATTCTCGGTCAAAAACGCTTGACAATGATTCTGGAGATGATACTTTTTTTGAGCCACACTTGAACTGCTACTCCAGCCTGCAAATTCTTCATATGAATCCCAAAACAATATATGGGGATTAGTTTTACTTATTTTTGCGGCTGATGGACCACTATCCATTTGTATATGTACCTTTTTACGCATTTTTTACTGCGTTTTAGCTAATTACCTTACTGTAAGATGCTTAGTTATTTATGTTAACTACAGTCGAACCTCTCTATAACGAATTCCTAAATCCCACCAAAAAATTCGTTATATGGAATATAGCGAAACACATACATATTTGTCATAAACATTTATTCTATATAAAACCATACATACATAATATATGTACTAAATAAACAAGTACATGTGCTAGATGGGACAAAATACATACATTTACGTATCGGTAAAAAATTCAGTAATTTTTGTTTGTACATTTCTACATTTTAGAAAAGTTTCTATTCGTAATGAACCTCACACTTATTTAGAGCCATGAAAACCGCTTAAGGAATATCTTCCTCGAACTGCAATCCTTGGCGAATGGTTTCAAATGCATTAATCATTTCTGTTTTCGTAGGTTTAATTGCAACTGGTTCATCGTTATCTTCATTACAATTAATCTCCTCGTCCTCATTCCGTGGTGTCTCCGCACAGTTTCCAAAATTTCTTCGTCGTTGGGATATTCAGCTGTGGCAATTCCTTAGTCTATATTAAGGTAGTCTTCTAGTATAATTTCTTCCTGGATATTACCCAACGACTGAAGCCTTTCCCATGACATTTTCATTTTGTGGAGTGATAGGTTGTCTTCGTCAGACCAGTCATCAGAAAATGCTTTTTGGAAACAGTTTGCGATGGTAGAGTCTTTCACTTCATCAGTCCAAACCTTTGTTAGTTCTGAAATGCAGTTGCTTAGATTGATTGTCGAGGGTGTAGCTGTATTTTCTTCCAAGTGGTTCAGAATTCTCGTTATTATCCGTTTCCGGTAGTGAAATTTCAAGTTCTATATTATGCCCTGGTCCATAGGTTACAATTTTGATGTGACATTTGGAGGCAGAAAAACAAGCTTGATACTTTTCAATTTGTTAGATACCTACATCTGGGTGTGCAGAGCAGTTATCAACTATCATCACTATTTTTCTGCGTTGTTTGGTCATTTTTTTCAGATCTAGTAACCATTCTTCAAAGATCGCACTGGTCATCCACGCTTTTTTATTGAAGCGGCAATCGACCTCCAATGATTTTGTGTCTTTGAAACACCGGGGTTCTTGCTTTTGCCGATGAGTAGTAGCTTATGTTTCTCAGCTCCATCCATATTGGCTCTAACCAAAACAGTCACTGTTTGTTTGCTCTGTTTTCCCCCAAAACACTTATCATTTTTAAACGTGAGGGTTTTATTGGGAATGCATTGGATAAATATCCCCAACTCATCTGTGTTGAAAATGTCCTTACGTTTGTAGTTTTTACAAATCACTTCTAACACTTCTTTTCACCAGTCGATGCAGGTCTCTTCACTCACATCCGCACTCTCTCCATTGATTGCCTTCTCGACTGTGCCATGTCTTTTTTTAAATTTATGTAGCCAACCAGAACTTGCTTGAAATTGGGGATGTCCAAGTTCCGCAGCAAATTTTAAAGCTTTTTCATGAATAAGTGGACCAGATAATGGCACATTTTTTGCACGCATTACGTTAAACCACTTAAGTACTACTTCGTCGATGTCCTCAAAAACACACAATTTTAGCCGCTTGCTGGCCGGGTCAAAGTTTTCTTTGGCACTTAAAATTGAGTCACGATTTTTTAATATCGTTGACAAGCTGCTTGCCGGAATACCAAATTTTTCTGCAAAATCTTTCTTCTTAAACCCCTTATCGACGTCTTCGATAATTTTGATTTTATCGGTTAGGCTTAAAGCTTTTCGTTTTGCCATATTCACGCGTTGTATCACTTGTTGTCACTTCAAGACTTAACATAGAAATAAGCAGACAAAATAAAAATGGTACCAAAATAGAAAGTCGATTGGGAAATGCCAAACAAGTCCATTAGAAACTAATCTGTTGGCACCATAGGGTTGAGCCGCCCCCTTGAGTGGGCTGTTATTAGAAAGCGGCATGGACCATTATGGTTGGGAAAACACAGCGTAAATCCCTCTGACCGCCCACCGAAAAACTTCGTAATAGAGAATAAGCAATTCGCTGTAGGGAGGCAATTTAACATGTATTTTTGCGTAAATGCAATGGTTCCGTTCAAAATTTCGTTATAGAGAGATATTCGCTATAGAGGAATTCGTTATAGAGAATTTTGACTGTATATTGTATTATGCAAATCTTCGTTAAAAATGTATTTTAGATGTATACAAGTTAGCTTTACTGATATGCCGATATAATATCGGTATCGGCATGTGGTATATCGGTATCGGCAAAAATTACTATATCGGTCGAACCCTACTAAACATTTATAAACTTAGGATTAATTGTTTTTATTTTTTTGTGTATGAATGACGAGATATCTTTACAATTCCACAACACCACAGCCTTAAGGCTTATTGTGTCACTCATCATGTCGCCTATTCAGTGAAGAGTTTTGCCGTTTCTATCCGATTTAGTTGTCTCTCCACTAGGTTTCTCTCGTTAGAGTGTCTCGATAGTTTGCTCCACCCAGGAGTGTATATCTCCATATGGCAAGAGCTACACAGTCAAATCTGATATGAAAGGCTGTTTTGTCCTCATTACAAAGTCTGCAAATAGGTTCTTCCCTCTGGAGACCCATTGTATGCATATGATTTCGAAGGTGGCAGTTACTGGATATCGGCCCCGTCACTAGCCTGATTTGTAGTCTGTTTAATCGCAGTATGTCATCCGTCAGTTTTTTGGATAGTTTAGCATTGCTTTAATGTATCTCAATCCACTAACGGAGTTCCAACGGTTTTGGTGTGTTTTGTTTGTCCACCCAATCAACCAGCTGCGTACTGTGGTTTTGGTGACTCCAAATATTGGTTCAGGGCCAGGAAAAGGTGATTGTGATCCCTTTTTCGCAAGTGTGTCAGCATTTTCATTGCCTTGTATACCCTTGTGTCCTGGCACCCACACTAGGGTTACCCTGTTGTGGCTTGCCAGAGCTATTAGGTTTTGTAGACAATCCCAGACTAATCTTGATAATATCTTTTCCTTTGTAATTTCTTTTAATATTCTCCTGTAGACATATGTCTATAGCTTGACTTTCTGCTTGGAATACTGTGGTATTTTTCCCCAGAGATGCACATGCATTACATTGGGGAGATTCGCCATACATCCCTGCACCAGCACCGTTGTCAGTTTTAGATCCATTTGTATACCAGATTAACTTGTTAATCTGACCATGGCTTTGAATTATCTCCTCATTCCAATCTAGCTGGATGTTGAAGGGTTTATCGTAGTATCATAACTTAGGATTAAATACAGTTACGAAGTACAGTTACATCACTTTAAGTTTATCTCTAAAATAACTGACTTTTACATTTCTCAGACATTTATAGTAAACATATCAGTTATTTATTGGTCTGTAGGTACAGAATTCAGGTTAATTTTTCTTTCAACAGAATGGTGCTTAATATCTACATGTTTTGGGCGTTTCATTTCTAAGGTATTACACATCTTAACACAGGATTGACTACCTTCAAATGTTTGTGTGGGAGTTACACTACTTGAATTTAAATTTTCTTTGAACAATTGCTCAACAAATATACATTCAATTACACAGCTAAACAATGCAATATACTTGACTTCAGAGCTGGATAATGAAAGTGTAACCTGCTTTTGCCATTTCAAAATACAATATTCTCCCATATATTTATTATAAGCATTGTTGTATAAGGCTCTACTTTTGATCATACAGAGTGCCCCAAAATTGACGCCCATACTTTTGGTATTTGATTTAGGGGGCTAAAACAAATTGAAAATTAAAAGTAATATTTTTCTAATTGTCCTTCCTTATTGACAAGGAACAAAAGTTTAGCATTTACATGAAACTTTTTTATTTGCAAATAATATTAGCAAAAGAGATTTTGTTCATTTTGTTTTTATTGCAAATAATATTAGCAAAAGAGATTTTGTTCACATATGTTGTCACAAAATGTATTCAAATAGGTTGCCTCCTACTTTAAGGCAAACATTTTTACGATTTATCATGGAAGCACAAACCCTTTGTAGCATATTTTTGTTTATTAAAGTCACAGCAGCGTGAATACAAGCTACGATATCTTCAGGATTCACGGTAAAGTTTTTCTTTTAAATGGCCCCAAAAATGAAATCAAACTGATTTAGCTCTAGTGCTCTAGAAGGCCATTGTATGGGTCCACCTCTCAGCGAAATTTTATGCTTACTTGTATTCCATAATGTGATAGAACACCAACATGTTGGAACTAACGATTTAATTTAACTACTAATGGAACTTGATCGAGCATGACAGTGGTAATATTTTATTTAATAATTTAAGATACAAGGCTGAATTAAGTCGATTAGGTTGAATGTATGGACCAACTACGTTATTATTTAATAACACAACCCAAATGTTTATTGACCATTGTTGACTGGTAAATCTTTTGCGTAGGGTTTTCATCCCTCTATTGATGTAGGTTATGAGTGTTTATGATACCCGTCCCAGTAAATGTGGATTCATCACTCCACAGAATATTTTCAGTGAAATGTGGATCATTTTGTATGCTATAGTCGGTTCCAAATTTTTATGTACTTGAGGTTCTGTACGTACTAAGCTATGGACATGCCGTGCGCCGATATTGCCGGGCGCTGACCAGTGCAGTAGGTAATTTATTTTCTCCATTTATTGTTCTACGCGTTTTATTTTTCTCACAATTGGAAGTCGCTTACTGTACATTATTTTGATGACGAAAATGTAAACAGCAACATGGCGAAATCTTTTAAACATTGCATACAGATAAATTTTGAAGCATAATTATATAATGAATTGATATTGCAGTTTAATGAGCGCTTGGCTAAGTATTATATTGTCGCAAAGCTGTTATTTTTCTGATGACGAGACCTATACAAATAGAAAACTTATTAAGCTCTTAAGAGAGATTACCCAGTTTTGCAGCAAAGTTAAGTTACACTTAACGATATTGCTTTTTAATGGTCGTTTGCATTATCATTAGTAAGTAATCCTTATTAATCTTAGTTTACATTATAAGTTCAAAGAAATATGTGATTTAGTTAAACGCAAGACTTTGAGAACGTCTCTTTAGTTTGAAACCGAGTTTAAAGTTAAGTTGTAGAACTGAGAAGTGATATTTTCAATTTCCATCATGCCTAAACGTAACGTTTAAACGCAAGACTTTGAGAACGTCTCTTTAGTTTGAAACCGAGTTTAAAGTTAAGTTGTAGAACTGAGAAGTGATATTTTCAATTTCCATCATGCCTAAACGTAACGTAGGTTATGACGAACTAGTTTTAAATTTATTTGAGTATTTTACCCTCGAAAAAGAAAATTCCGGGCCACTTTTGCTGATTTCGCGTGTTCAAGATCGGGTGTCTGGCGTGTAGGCGTGTGCAGGCGCACCACTGAACTGTAGCGATATTCGGCTAAAGCAGTAAGCATCGCGCAACCTGTTTCTTTTGTTTCTCTTTGACGCGTGAGCCAGAAAGGGACACAAATTGAACTTGTATTAGTGACCTACGTTCGAAACGCAAATAGGTAAATGGGCACTGGTGAGAGTGAAACGGATGGTATATCCATACGTCGTCGAACATTTCAGATGCACGACCTTGAAGTACATAAAAATTTGGAACCGACTAAGAGACAAAGCACCCTAAGAAGAAGATACCAACAAAGATAGTATGTCTGGTAGAAATGACAATGGAGGAAACAATGGTATCTATCAGAACCACAGCAGGGGAAACTAGTAACTTCATAGTAATTTCTGGGATGAGACAAGGAGAGGCTTTATCCATTATTACCACATTATTCAATATCGTACTAGAAAAAATAATAAGACAGATCATCATGGGACAAGCTGAGAAGGGCAACTGGTCGCATATGCTGATGATATTGTTATTATTGCACAGTCAAAAAGGAAGATAATCGAAGTGTTCGTAAATCTGGAAAGGGAATTTGATACAATGGGGCTAAAAATAAACAAAAGCAAAACAAAATACCTAAAATGTCAAAGAAACGTAAACATGGCCAGAGGTAACATACAAGTAGGCAGTTACACATTCGAAGAAGTCAACAACTTTAACCATTTAGGAGTCCCAATCAACAATAATAACGAGCAAAAATGTGAGATAAATCGGAAGATAGAAACAGAACACAGAGCATTTTACGCAAATAAAAAAATGTTGAAGGATAAGCAAATCACTGTTACAGTCCTTACCTATGCAGCGGAGCTCTTGTGCATCACAGGAAGAGAAGAAGAAGAGCTGAGAATTTTGAACGTAAAGTGCTCAGCGGGATATCGGGCCCAGAAAAGGATAACAATTTTGAACCCCGGAGAAGGATGAACATGAGATATTGAGGTAAATTGAAGTAGGTGACATCGTGCGATTTATAAAAGCGCAAAGAATCAGGTAGCTAGGCCATATAATGAGAAAAAAAGTAGTACCATTAAATTAATTACACAATGGAAGCCGAGTGAAGATAGACCCAGGGAGAGGCTGAGATTACGATAGCATGACGAGGTGACAACAGATTTTAAGGAAAATGGAGGTGACTGGCTGGACTGAGAAAACAAAGGATAGGAAGGCCTGGAGGAAGAGGGTAAATGAGGCGAAGACGCATGGAAGTTTGTGAACGAGAAAGTGCACGGGAAGTGATCATGTGTAAAAACAAAGAAGCGGTGATAACAAAATGTGAATGCATGGGGAGGGACTAATCCACCCCAATAAAAGGATCTCAAAAGTTCCGGAATGGAACAGCTTAAATTCCAGTGGAGTGAAATGCTATTATTATTATTATTAGTTTATTGGGAAATACTACAGGTGTTCTAATAATTCTTCATTCTCCTTTCAACTATTGAAATAAATAGTCCTTTCCATCTAGTATACCAAACACCATCAGAGGCTGTTGAAGATCTTAGGAGACGCATTTTTTGAG
This sequence comes from Limonius californicus, assembly GCA_014611495.1. NCBI lineage: Eukaryota > Metazoa > Arthropoda > Insecta > Coleoptera > Elateridae > Limonius > Limonius californicus. The sequence goes on along the minus strand of JABXWE010014625.1, from coordinate 1,852 downwards.
GCAGCAGAACTAATTCCGAATAACAATGATACGTTACGTAAGGCAACCAGATCTCTCTTAAGAAGAGCAGAATGTGTCTCGGGAGCAACGGTGGCCATTTTGAAATTGTAATTAATTAATAAATAATAATTAAACACTATGTAGTCTGACAATGGTTTACTTTAGGGCATAACTTTATTAGAATTTTTAACTATATTTGGTCTAAAGATCACGTACACGAAGTATTGTGGGACACCCTATATAGAGTGAAAGAAAGATAGAACTTACATTCATATGAACATTTTCTTCATGAAATTACATCTAGTTTTCATTGCCAAAACCGACTAATGAATCACCCTGTATACCTTAATTTTATCTCAATAAGCTTATTTTTTTTCATTGCAATAATACATATAAGGTTGAGGTATCTATTTTTAAAAACTACAAATAATTAGAGTTTCTTTAAAAAAAAAAAGAAGAAATATGCAATCAAACAGCCAACATTTCAAGTGGGATGAGATAACAAAAACATTTATAATTTTAACAGGGAAAGAAGTAAGTAAGTTTGCACAAATCTCTCAAAAAACGATAATTTAAATAATATTTTTTGTCAGTAATATAACAAGAATATACAACCCTTTTCCTTATAGTTTTTTTTTATATTTGCAGGTTTTTGTATTTGTAAGCAAGTTATTTAACTTCTAAAAAATTGCCTTAGTACATTTTTTCACTCATATCTAGTAAGCTATCCTTATCATGCTTCTAGTGTACTAATCTACTTCTTTTTTTATTTAATTTAATTTTTGTAAAATCAATCATAAAGTATATATCTTCATTTGAATAATACGTTTCCTGATAATGAGTTAAGAGAGCGGCAAACTTTAAGCTCCACTGCTGTTTCAAAGGCAAAGAAATGTGAATTTGATAGAAGTGACTCGAACCTACGAAGGGTTGAACCGGGCGTAAACCCGTAATGCGTGCAAAATAAAAACAAACATTTAAACAAGAAGACAAAATGGATAAAATAGAAGGAATCCTACAGCGGATTGAAAATAAACTAACAGAAATTGATGATAAACTCGAAAGGGTAACCGAAGACTTGAGAAGAGTGAAAAGGAAAAATACCGAACTGAAAGATATGATAACAAAACAAGACCAAAGAATGGAATCCCTAGAAAAACAAGTCAGAAGGAAGAATCTGATAATAAAAGGGATATTTGATGAGGAAAAGGAAGAAGAAATCATAACAAAGGAAAAGGTAGAAGCTGTAATGAGCAAAATGGGAATAAAGATAGATGCAGAAACCGAAACGGATGAAATAAGAAGAATCGGGAAATACAATGAAGGAAGAGCAAGAACAATAATAGTAAAACTAACGAAGTTCAACAAGAAGATATAAATAATGAAAAAATCGAACAATCTAAAAGGAACAGAAATTTGGATAGACGAAGACTACTCGAAAGAAGTTCAGGAAGAACGTAGACAACTAATCCCAATAATGAAAGCAGCAAGGGAACAAGGTCAGAAGGCACAACAAAGATACAACAAGTTAATAATAAACAATGAATTATACAAAACAGGTCCCGGGAACACAGGAGAAATTGGTGAAGGAGAACAACAACAAAAAGAAACCATTAGTTCCAGTGTTAATAAGAGGAAAGTGCATATAAGGTCGCCGGATTCAAACGCACTCGAAGAACAATTGAGAAAAATAACAAAAACCGCTAATCCAAAAAACTAAGAGATGAAAAAACGGATGGAAATGCTAACGACCCAGGCATAGGAAATGGAAGAAATGAGTTTAGAGAAATATTAATAGCCACTTGGAATGTAACATCACTAACAGGTAAAGAACTAGAACTAACTGAAGAAC